>JAMKCH010013630.1:0-25229 GCA_023653785.1 Ophioderma brevispina | reverse complement strand
ACTTGTCACAACTGGTTCCAACATGGCCACACAAACTTTGTGTTACAGAAACCTCCGTTAGCATATAATTTCACCTTAATATATTCTCACAGATCACATACCTGTTGTAGTTAGAGAGACTCCTCAATTTACAGAAAATCAGTAATTTTTGCGGCATATAAATCTCCAATAAGTTCATAGACAGTTCCCCTTTCCTGCTTGTCTGCTTCGCTGGTGAAAAACACTTCCGCCTTTGATTTCCGTGTTTTGCGGTGACCGAAAGGGCGCCCTCTATAAGAGATAAACTTTCTCTTCACCGACCCCTCACCATCATAAATACTGGTCAAGTCCTATTGATGCATTTTCTTGTATGATGCATTTTCTCGATGAACTGATTATCAGGCAGAGTACTTCCTAGTAAAGTGATGTTTTTGATTGAATTTAAAAGATAACTTGTAATTTTTAACCAGCAATTTTTACCAGCAATATTCGATAAAAAGGGTAAGCATAGTGATCAACTGCTCGCCTCGGAAAACTACGCCAACGAGGGCTGGCGAAGCCCGAGGGTGAGCAATGATCTAATTGGCGAAAGTTTTAGTTTAAATTTACTCACTATTTCGTATCCCTACAGCTGCATTGAACTCTTATCTAAAAAAAAAAAAAAAAAAAAAATTCCCGACTTGTCACAACTGGTTCCAACATGGCCACACAAACTTTGTGTTACAGAAACCTCCGTTAGCATATAATTTCACCTTAATATATTCTCACAGATCACATACCTGTTGTAGTTAGAGAGACTCCTCAATTTACAGAAAATCAGTAATTTTTGCGGCATATAAATCTCCAATAAGTTCATAGACAGTTCCCCTTTCCTGCTTGTCTGCTTCGCTGGTGAAAAACACTTCCGCCTTTGATTTCCGTGTTTTGCGGTGACCGAAAGGGCGCCCTCTATAAGAGATAAACTTTCTCTTCACCGACCCCCTCATATCATCATCACATCAAGAGTGAATGATGGTGAAGTCCGAAACTATTGATGTATTTTCTCGTATTCTTAGCAAAGTAATATTTTTGATTGAATTGGAAAGATATCTTGAAATGTATTTCAATGATAAAAGGGTAAACATGAACAATAGCAAACAAATGTCAAATGTGACAAAATATGTCGATGACGTTTATAATAGCTACAGTACGAATTTCATTTTTTGAAAAAATATTACTTTTTCAAACATTGCTTTTTTTTTGGGAAGGTGACCTCGTCTCATTTTACAAGCATTAATACCCAACTTCATCAAACATTTTTCTTAAAAAAAAAAGAAGAACAAAAAAATCTGGGCAGTCAGAAAGCAGGGTAAAAATGATGTAAAAATGCCAACAGGTAAAATACTTAAGGTTATCTTTTTGCGTGTCCTTTTGTCGCGCGCGGGTGTGTGTACGTGTGTGTGTGTTTGGCTGTGTGAACTGTCCAGTATTTACAGTCAACACAAAATATTTTTGCTGCACCTTTAATTAACATTCAGAATTACTTGGACAAATATGATTTTTCTTTTTAAAGTTATATAGACATACTTTCTGTAACCCTCTACCAAAATGAAATCTGAATCCGACCCCTCCCCCTCCCCAGACTTCTTTTTCGGGTCGGGGGAACGGAGGGCAAAGTAACCTTTTTGGGGGACACGGGTGGGATTTTTGGGGAAACATTTGAAAGTAGGAGATTTTTATCCAATTTTGGCCCAAAATTGTTGTGATAGTGGCCCAAAATCGCTAAAATTTGCCCGTTTTTCGTCGTTTTTCTTCTGGCCGGGGAGGGGGGGGTGATGGGAGGGGGATGGGGCTTCTTTTTCTTGCGTATGAGGTAGCAGCTAAATGTGTTGAATTTGGTGGAGCCAGCTCACTGTTGATTGGTTGGGGTTTGAGATATCTATATCTACCGGTGGACGAAAGGGGTACTCATTGATAATGTGATCCGCAGTCTGTGATGGAGAACAACATTGGCAGGATGTAGAAAGTCGCAGCCCCCATCGGTGCATATCGCTGTTGAAACAACCGACTCCTGTGCAAATCCTGTTCAAGGTGACCCGTTCCTTGCGTGGAAGATTGCTACCAGGTGGGAGTTCTGTCATAGGTGTGATAGTGAATTGGCCTGGTCTTGGGGTATCTAGCCAGGCTGCCGGCAGTGTTCCATGCCTGTAAGATGTTGAATGGGGAACTGGAGAGTTTAGCGGCGTGTCGACAGACTGGGTCAACGAGAGCGCAGTCTCTGTCTGCATCTGCCGAGCTGATGTAATTCTTTGACAGTATTATGCAGAAGGTGCTTGTTGTTCAACAGAGCCTTGTTCACCAGTTTATGTGTGTGGTGTTCTCTCCGAAGCACTGCAGGTGCAATGCCTGAAAGCACTGGTCGAAACTCAGATGGAGTATAGACGAAGGCAGCCATGGTTCTCGATGGTTTCGTTGAGTACTGTGTCCAGCTTTTTTGTGTGAGAGCTATTGCACCATGCTGGGGCGGCATATTCAGCAGCGTAGAGTGGATAGACGTATAGACTAGCACCCCATGAAGATCCAGCAAGGTGGCACAGAAGGTTATTCCTCGATGATACCTTTGCACATACTCACTCGAGATGTTTGCCGAAGCTGCCGGTCAAGCTTCACTGCACTCCAGATAAGATAAATGGTGTAGATTGTGTATGGCCAGAGGCGCTCCATTGAGGTTAATTTGTAGCTGGCGATGAGCCTCTTGGTGTTTACGATGAAAGGCAGTAGCGGTGGTCTTAACTTCACGCAGCTTGGTCTCCAATCTTGGATATGATGCAAGTATGGCCGACCTATGCCATATCGCAGTAGGCCTAGGCTATGTACTTTCTACTTCAGTTTCCACTTCTGTTCCGAGTGAAGAGCAAGGTCGTCTGCAATATCCATATTGTCTGAGATGCGTTTGATTAAAGATGAACACATGGAGCCAATACTAAGATCCATTGTGTGACTCCGTTCCTGATACGAAAAAACTCAGTCGACTGCTCTGCGCATCACTGGTCCTTAAAAGCGGCACTGGCACATTTTCAAAAAATATGGAAATTTCTCAAATGATAGTCTGGCCATTGGAAGAATAATTAGATACATTTTACACATAAAAATACATACTCCAAAACAGACATGGACGTTAGTAAGAGATTAAAGACATCCCGGTAATATTTTAGGCTACTTTAAAAGTTTTCATTTACATTTATCAACAAATGTTATATTAACATGAATATCCATAGACTCCTTATCATTGGTTATTAAAACCACAACAAAGGCACAGATCGATCAAACAGCGTTCAGG
The DNA here is from genome assembly GCA_023653785.1 of Ophioderma brevispina. Lineage (NCBI taxonomy): Eukaryota > Metazoa > Echinodermata > Ophiuroidea > Amphilepidida > Ophiodermatidae > Ophioderma > Ophioderma brevispina. The sequence goes on along the minus strand of JAMKCH010013630.1, from coordinate 21,931 downwards.
CCGTGGGAACATGCATACGCGTGCGTTTTCTTGTATAAGTCATTTCCGCCTTCTGCGGAAATTAATGTCGCCGGCGACCATTAATTATAATCTTTCTGTTTTACCCATAAGAACAAAACGCTGATTTGTCTTAATCATTGCATGTGAGGGCTTAAGAATATAAAGCTTCACAACCATGCAAAAATATCAATTTTTTGCAAAATCCTTGAGGGCGCACGTATTTTTCAAATGTGCCAGTGTCCTCTTTAAAACAAAACTACGGTTTGAAAGCCACGTTACATATTAATGGTACAAAGGTGACGATGGTCCTGAAAGAAAACTACTGTTTGAAAGCACGTTACAATAATTTTTACAAGGTGGACGATGGTCCCTGAGAGCTTTTGAAGTGTCCCAAGCCCTGGTGCCACGAACGGTGTCGTATGCTGCAGTAAGGTCCACCAATATGGCACCTGTTCTTACACGCTTTTCAAAGCTCTCTTCAATATCACTTGATTTGGGAGTTTTACAACTGATGACAGTGTCCGCCCACTGCGAAATCCTGCTTGTTCGTCGACAGGCAGATGGAGTCGACTACTGCTCACGCCGTGTCATGGAATCAGCCTCCAGAGTTTGAAGGACCACACGTAGTGATTTGGCGATATGTTCTTGGGTGTCAACAGGCATTAAAGTTTGGTTTTTGGGAGTGCGATGATTGTATACTACCCTCCTACAGATTTTGGGTACGGGCTGGTGGTAGGCAACATGTTGTAGACTCCTGGAGCCCCCCCCCATCCTTCAAAAAAAGACATCGTGGCCAACGTGCATCGGAAACTCCGCTGGTATATTATCAGCCCCTCTGGCTTTTCCACGCTTTAGTTGGCTGATAGCAGAGGTAATCTCATCTAGTGAGAAGGGGGCTTGACGAAGTGTGGTGATCTCTTTTTTAACAGAGCGAGTGTGATGCCTTATCAATATAACCTTGGAAACCACCATTTATGAGGAGTTGCTCAGCAATTGATTTGGCAGACACAGGACATTTCGATGGTTTGGAAACTCTGACGGTGAGGCGGTATATATGGTCTTCCAGGCCGTCCTGCTAGAATGAGTGAATTCAATTCCCCTGTCCGCCTCCTCCCACTCACGACGTTTCCTATCCAAGCAGTTTGTCAGAATCTGAAGCTTGAATGTCGCTATTTCCCCCGGTTCAGAATTCAAGAAATTCACATTGTGAAATGCATCACATTCCTCCTCCCAGTAATTGGATATACCCTCGACGGAAAACAGCCACATGGGATGGAAATCCAAATTCTTGGCTATCGTAAATAAATTTTACATGTGCTGTGAAATAAATTGTCCCAGGTGAAGGGAATCGGAAGGTCGGGCACTTATGAATCCACAAGGTTCTCAAACTGCTGGTCCATCTGCTTTGCGAAAGTTCCACCTTTTGACCGGCTTTGGTTTGGTACAGACTTAGCAAGTGCTGTCCGAGCGATCATTGTATTGTCTATTTGAACTTTCGGAAAGCGATCGAGAACGGTACGGTGAACAGAAAATGGCATCCATATTAGGCCTCAAAAGCAAGGTCAGGAATTTGCGGTTGTGTTGCCATCTCCAGGAGTGAAAACGGTCTGGTTGCTTGGGGTCGTACAAAAGTTGTACGCCAGATTTGGAAGCCCAGTCCTCTAGGGGGGATCGTCAGGGGTTGGTATTCCTGTAGCCCAGGTAATGATATGACTGTTGAAAGTCACCAGCGTAGATGCAAAGTGCACCATAAGTAGGTATAGAGAATCTGCTTGAAGCCGCGGGTTATATGGCAAGACGACATCAACACCGCATGAACCCACAGTGGACATCTATCAATTTGGTCGTGCCATTCCAGGGGTTTGGAATCTGCAGGCGAGGTTGCAATGTGTTTTTGAGGCTAGCTGTGTTCTGCTAAAGGTGGCAATCCCATGGTAGCGCTATCGGTGTTTGCAGCTAGAGTATAGCCGCAAATTTTCAGGATGGAACTGTCAGTTGTGTGTATCTCTTGGAAGAGAATCGCAGTGACTATGTGCGTTTGAATAAGACCGGGGAATAAGAGTTCAATGATGTTGTCTTGCCCTAGTGAGACCTTCCACATTCAGCTGAAGCACAGAGATGCCACTGCACTTGACATCCGATGATACCGCCCTGATAAGCGCACGTGTTCCAGACTGGACATCAGGTTGTATCCCCTGACGATGACGGGCTGACGAAAATACCAATTAAAAAAAAAAACAATAGTGGTTACAAAGGACAAACAGGGATTTTAGCGTTAGCCTCAAGTTGATTATCATTCAGCTGATCGACATCAGTTCCCCGGGCTCACACGAGAAGGTTGTAATCTGAAACAATGCAAACTGGGGGGGGGGGGGGAACTTAAAAAAAAGTGAAAACATTAAAAAAAAAAACAAAGGTCCCCCCCCCCCCCCCGGCGTCGCCACTGTATGAGCGTGTCGACTACGACCATCAAATCCGGGGCGGGGAGGCAAGTGGGTTGAATTGAGAGGCTAATGGCCAAAAAGCCTTGTTTGTAAGTGCAGTTTATGTGTATTTTAGGGTAATATGGGGGGGGGGGGGGTTTTTCAAGTGATGACTCAAAATATCAACTTTAAGCATTGTGCAGTCTAATACAGCATAGGACATGGATATTAATCTCAATTCTCAAATGAGATTGAAATGACCTTGTAATACTTCTTATTATCTAACATATTAGCCTTTTGAAGAATAATCCATCAAATCAATAAATCAAAATAATTTATTTCATCTCCATGTTCAATATATACAATGTATAATTTCAACTATATAAGGCCTTCTACACTCCTATAGAAAAAAGTGCAACTTCAAAACTTTTTGTCTCGTAGTAGCACCCTTATCTGTAGCAACCTTATAGGTTCTATATACTGTAGAAAAAGGACTTAGGTCAATGGGAACTTTCTGGCTGTCAACTTCTTTTTTTGTGCTACAAAGAAGTTTAAGATAAGAGGGTTCTTTAGGAAAACCAAAAAGGGTTTCTTTAGCCAAGAAAGAAATGGTTTCGGTGTAATCCTTAAACACCATTCGTCTTACCGGGCACGGGGGGGGGGGGGGGGTTGGACCACACCCCCACTGAACTTTCCTCCGGTGTGCTAAAATGACAAAGCTTTCGTAAAAAGGCTTGTAGTAATCATTCTCTCATCCGTTTTGGTCATTTGAGCGAAAAAAATTTGTGAAGTTAGCACCTTCACCGGGGTAGGGTATGCCGTCAAATTCGTAAGGGTAGGGGGGGGGGGGTTCACACCAAGATATTTTATGGTGGCAGTTATTTTTGAAAGAGATATTATCCACAGTATGGCTCTAAAACTCTAGTTTATGTAAAACTATTTACCATTCATGTAGAGCTGGAAAACCGCGTTGGATAAATCCGGATTATTCCTAGCTTTTTTTAAGTCCAAAATTGGATGTTCGCCTATTTCTTTGGAAATGCCAATTTTGCTGATCGTAGGACTTGATGAACGTCATATGACGTCATACAGGTATGTTGGTACTTATTTTGATATCAATGGAAGAGGGAGGACAATTGCTATCCACTGGTATCAAAATAATAAGCATAGGGGTTGTCTTCCATGAAAAATTAGCGGGCCACTGTTTCCTCTTGTGCAAAAGTGTGGGCGGAATCCGCGTATAAAAGGAGTAAAACGAAGTAGTTAGTATCGTAGTAGTAGTAGTTTTCGTTATTTATTCAGGTAATTCCTTCAATACAAAAATGTAATGGTCTCACAGGAAGGCCCGTGACAAAGCATACATAATACAGTAAATGTTACAAAAGAAATGGCAATATACATGAAAATGGAATAAAACTGCAAGCATAGATTTTTAAACATGCAATTTATACAAACAATATAAACAATATAAATAAGCAGTTTTATCGAGCAATAATTTTTGGAATTCTCAGGCTTAGATTCGAAAATGTGGTTATTGTATATGTGGCATTGAAAAGATAGCCATAATTATTTTGATCCTCCCTAACCTGGAAGTGTTCTGTTTGCCAGCAACAATATTCCAATGACGGATAAATTGCAGTATTAGGTGTTTTGAGTTTTGAGTTGGGTCTTTCTAGTACCTTTTTGTGCACTGAATGAGTAAAGGTAAAAACTGATGAAATAATACAGGAGCTATATGTTTGAGACACTATGAAGACAACGATAAGTAACTGATAATCCCACCTATTACTAAGTTTATTCCACCAAGATCTTTCATCATTTTATCTACTGAGGTTCTGATGTCGGATGAAAGGAGAACAAGAGCAAGAATGTTTTGCAAAAGACTTGCAGTTTGTTGATGGTTATAGCATTGAAAATTTGACCAAACATGACTACACTAGTCAAAATGAGGAAAAACAAGAGATTTTGCCAGCATTATTTGACAGTACTAGAGGAAGAAAGTATTTAACCCTGCGAATTACACCAATACGCTTTGACACATTAGAAGGACATATTTACATGTTCATTTCCACGAAAAGTTGTTGGATCAGAACAAACCTAAAATTAAATTTAATAAAACCCTCTCAACAGCTTCATTATCATAAATAGAGAAATATTCTTAAAATTGTTTTAAGAGTATAGGGACTGCCCAAAAACATGAGCTTAGATTTCTTAATATTTAGGGTGAGATTGTTGGATTTGAACCAAACTAGCTATGACTGTCAACGTTTGTGTACTTAGGTCAGTTTGTAAGAAAATTGGGTCATTCGAACTAAATAAGAGAGTTGTGTGTCATCTGCATACATAATAATTACAATTAACAGAATCAGGAAGAGAATTAACAAAAATGATGAATAGTAATGGACCCAAAATGGACCCCTGTGGGATCCCAAAGTCAATGTTCATGAATGAAATCCGAAAGGGTAGAATTAAAATTAACAGCTTGGGATACTACCACTAAGATATGACTCAAACCATTTTTGTGCACAATTAGTGAACCGTAAGATTTAATGTACTTAAAAGAAGGGCGTGTGTGTGGTTTTAACCAGTGTCAAATGCCTTCTTCAGATCTAAAAAGATAGACCCAGTTATATTGCCATTATTCATATTACTAAGAATATAGTCAGAAACATCAACTAGAGTAGTAGCAGTATTAGTAAATGATAGTTCTGAAACCCGGAATGGGCATGGATTCAATATATTGTTACATGTAAGAAGCCATACAGCTATCATGTACAGCACGTTCTAAGATATTAGATAAAAGGGAAAGAAAGAACAGATATGGACGGTAATTGCTAACATCACTTTTGTCACATCCTTGAATTAGGTGTAACCTTAGCGGTCTTCCAATCAGAGGGGAAGACTGAGAAGTGAACAGTGAAAGATTACAAATATATGCAAGGAGGGTGACAAATGATGGTGCAGCTAGCTTAAGAAGCTTAGTACAAATATTGTCTGTGCCAGTAGATTTATTATTAAGAAAAAACTACAAATCTGGTCAAAAACAAAATCAGGAGTGATAATATCAACACTTAAATTTCATAATCCTTGTTACTTAAAGGTACGTGGATACTAGCACTTGTATCACAATTTACAGGGCATCCTTAAATTTTATTAGATAAGAGTGTTTCCTGATTAGTGGTGTGAAAGTAAATCTTAAAATGATAGCAGCTCTTATCACTTAGAAGTAAACCCTTGGCTGTGTGTAAGTTACTTGCAGATGATGTTGCTAGGTATTAATTTCTTAATTGTTCTCCCATAATTTCTTAGAATCATTAAATATTATCATTAATAGCATTAGTACAGTAGTTTTTCTTCAAAGTACTTTTAGTTTATTCACTGATTATTAATTGCCTAGCCTTAATCCAGTCTTGAGAGTTATTGTTTTTATAAGCCTTAGAAAAGTAATAATAGGTCCCTATCAATAAATTTAATATATTCATATTGTATCCGTCAGGAAGTTCTGAGCCCTGACCTTTTCTCCCAAACTGGGCAATGTTAAATCGCATTGATGAATCCAACATTTCCTGAAAGATAGGTAGGCATTGTCAACATTATTACCGTATTATATTCCAACTTGTTTTCTTAATAGTATCAATACAAATTATTGGCATTAAAGTTCTTAAACATCATATACTTTATTTTCTTAGGTGGCACTTTAACTGTTATTATTTTACGAACTACTAAAATCAAATTGTGATCAGAAAATCCCTAAATTACTCGCAACCCAGAAGAAGAGATTTATGAGGCTTTGGAGACAAAGCTAAATCTTAATAGTCTGTGTTGTTCAGGTTATCATGGTATAGTCATTTTTAATAAGTTGATTCATATTACTGTTGGATGCAATGGTTATTAATTTTATTTTGATTAGGTTTTTTACTTATAATCAAATTTAATCGCCCAACAAACTAGGACATCATCATAAATAGTGGTACAGTTTTGAAAGATAGATAGAATTAATTGTCAATGTAATCAACTCTAGGAGTTGGGGGGGTCTAATAAAATTGCCAAGGAGGATAGGTGGGTTTTGTGTGTGGCGCAAAGTAAGTTGTATCCAAAGGCCTCACCCGTGTGTTGTTATGTAAATCAGATTTATCTTTAAAAAAACAATGCCATCTCTTAATAACATAATAAAATACACACATGTTCCAGTCTGTCCTGTCAATCCTACATAGATTGTAACCATCAATTGCTACATCACTGTCATTAATCCATCATCTAACCAAGTCTCAGTTATTACATAAAAACATCTATTCTTCTTATTATGCTGAAGTAAAATTCTAACATGATCGCACTTTATTACGTAAGCTACGGCGGGACATAAGATGGGCCTATTTTAAAACCTTTTAATCATTGCACCAATTGAAATCAATAAAAGTTTCCCTAAAGGGAAGTTCATCATTTGATTCATTTCTATAAAAGCAAATATTACAAAAACAAGTTATTACTACATTTGTTATCATCAATACATTTAACATGAAAATCAGGTACAATTACTACCTGTAAATAGCGCAATGCAAGAGATTGGGTTCAATTTCTTGGTACGCTGCACATACAATAGCAACTCATTGAGGTTTTGTGATGGTTTACCCTCAAGTGGATTTGATCTAGAAGTATTGCACTTAGTATTGTAGGGTTGAAAATTTTTTTGGTATCAAATACACTAACATAGAAACATAAATTTATGATTTGGATTATATGTGCGCATTGATTTAGTTATTGACATGGGAAATATTTGCACTGATTATAGTATTGTTTGGTTTAAACAAAGTAGTACCTGAAACCTGAAAAGCTCACTTTCAGGGTTTGCATTGTCCACAAAGTTTATTTCACAGTCTGGTTGTAACTACTGAAAATCCATGCGAGGAAGCTGACGGATTGCTGAAATAAAGTGTGTTGCAAGTAATTTTGTGCCAGACCTGTTTCGATTGTAGACCATCCCATGCAGGGAAATGATAGTTCTCAATGGAAATGTTATCAATATTTCCATTTTGCAAGTTTACAAAGTGTTACATAGTCTTGCATTATATTCTCTTATCCATGCAGCATGTCCGGGGTTGGTTGGTTTGAGCAGTTAAGGATGAAATCATTATGTTGTTAGCTGTTGCTGCAGTACTAGTATGACTGTGGCAAGAGTCTCAAGTAAAATCATACATTCATTGGTAATTGTCTGGAGTATATTTTAGTTACACAATGTATAAGCACAGCAGTTGGGAGTTCTTCTTCAATTAACAATGGTGCAAGTTAACACAGGTTCGAGCTGGCTTCCTGGAATGCAGCGATCAGAACTTTGAATGGTTTGGACATAAGTCGCCCTAACAAATGCTTTGGGATGGAGTCGCCTATAACTAATTACAGGTCCGATCCGATTTAGTTTCCTGGTTGGTTGTTTTGGACTCGGACACATGCACTGCAGGAGAGAGGCTTGTGCGAAAGGTTTTAGGAATTGGTTTTTGTCCCGGTATGACTTTGGTCGGTGGTTTAGGGAATAGGCCCAGTGTGGATGATTTGGATCCGGGGCTTACCGGGACTGGCTTTGATGATTGCCTCGGCTCAGGGTTTGGAAATTTGAAGTTGTCTGTAGGGCATGATGTTGGTTCTTCCACACCAGTACAGCTGTACATGTTGCTTGTTGTTTATTGCAGGGATATATACTTCAACAGAGCCACTAATATGATCATCAGTGGGTTGGTTGATGATGTGGGTGAGGGAATCCAGGGTAGGATTGCATGACTGTGTACCAGAGGTAATGGAACAGTAAAGTCTGATTGGGTTTCAGAAGAATCCCTAGATGGGAGTATGTGTTGTTGTCGAGGGCATCCTGGTTAGAGCACAGAGGGAGTTGAGTTGTGTGCCAGCATCCTTGAAGAGGAATACAGATGGAGTTTTGTGTGCAGGACATTTGATTTCGAACAAAGATGGGGTCTGTGTATCAGTTGATATAGATTGAAGTGATTGATCACTTGGTGTTGATGTGAAGAAAAAGAAAGAAGACACACGAAAAGCACGAAAAAAGAAAAAGAAAGATAGAAAGAAATGAAAAAAAAAAAGAAGCAAAGAGAACAAAAGAACGGAAAAAGAGAAAAAAGAAAAGACGAGAAAGAAACGAACAAAAAAAACAAAAAAAGAACCGAGAAAGAAAAAGAAAAAAGAAAGACGATAAAAAAAGAAAGAAAAAAGAAGAAAGACCAAGAAAAAAAAAAAAAGAAAAGGAAAGAAAAGAAGAAAATGGGAAAAGAAGAACGAAAGAGAAGAAAAAAAAGAAAAAGAAAGAAAGGAAAAAAGAAAAAGACAAAAGGCAAGCAAATACGAACAGAAAAAAAAAAGGAAAAAAGAAAAAGAAAGGAAAGAAAGAAGAAAAGATCAAAATCACATTGAAGAATAACAACGGTGGAGTTGAGAGGATTGCAGGGGGCTCTGAAGTTGGAACTTGGCTGAGCTGTTGACCAATCTTCTTTAAGATGGTGTCTTTCCACACTTTGTGACCAGTTGCCTGTACAGATACAGTTGTGTGTTGTTAAGTAGTTAAGGATGGTTACATTTTAGAGGATTGGGTCCATCTTTGACTCTGCTTACAGTTCCTCTGTATATAAGTCCATTTTGCAGAACCGCCAATTCTCAGGGCTTCCTACCTTCTTTCAGTTCACATGTACACTCATGGAAGATATCTGGGTTTACAGCTGCTAGAGATGTGTGATTGTTTCTTACGTTGAATTTTCCTGGAGAATTGCCATATTTTTCATTGTTAGGGAAACCAGAGAAAGACTGGTTCTCTCTCTATGCTGTTGAGCTGTAAGTCCAAGTCACTTAGAGTTGGCCTATTGTGAAGTTCAGTGCTGTCCATTGTAGTATCATGGGGCACTAAGCAGGATGTGGCATCAAAATCATACACACACTGGTCACTACACATAATAGTAACAGTGTAAATTCCATGAAGGACACAGAAGAATCATGTTATGAAATACTAAATATGTGCCAAATCTGAGTCCATACAGCTGGAAACGTATCAGTAGATTCTGTGAGAGTTGAGTATACAGTTATAAATTTCATTAGCAAATTGATGATAAAACCATTTTTTGATGATTTGATCAGAGCATCTCAGGTGTGTGTGCACATCTCTTGGATATGATTTCTGCTTGATTTCTGTATATTCCAGGAGGTGGAATACTTTACAGGGGTCAAAAACGCTTGGTTGGCTGTTTTGTTATATGGCCTCATTTTTGCTGATTCAACTTTAAATATATTTTTGCTCAATTTTATTTGAGAAAGATTTCTCAAGGGAAAAGCACTTTGTTTACTATCAAAATAGAGAAAAGTGTGATTCCCTAGAGTGGTTTTTGCAAACTGCACCTGTATAGATTTGGCACAATAGGGGAAGTGGGGGATTCCCCAAGGATGCTAACCTTAGAAACTTGTTTAATGCTTTGAGATCAAAACTTGTAAGATCAGGAAATTCCCCCACAAAGTATATATATGAAGTGATGTAATTTAGATTGATGAAATCTGATTTTAGGTGCAAGTTCATGTTTAATAGCATGTGATGAGGTATGTTATTTTTAGAAAGGGGAATCTATCTGTGAGAAGGTTAAATACTATCACTGGAAGGACTCTCTGTCAGCAGTTGAAATCAGGAGCTGGACTAGAGCTCTGGAGCTATACAGTAGAATTATATCTATTTTAGCTCACAATATGGTAGATTTGTGTCAAGTACCTGAGTGCCAGGATATATATTTCCATGTGAGGCAGAGTTGCGTAATTATTCTACTGTCCTCTTATGAAGCCGAAAGTGCTGGGAATCAAGTTAGGATTCCAAATGTGACAGATAGAAATCGTGTGATTATCTTGGACTGATATACTTTTGATTTATAATCGTCGATGGACTTAATTTAACGCTTTGTCGTCTTGAACTGCTGGCAAGATTACCTTCAGGACTGATAAGAGTTTCCCCGTTGGAATATAATAACCTGAGAGTTTTGTTGTATGAACTAGTGTTGAGCTGTCATTTTGAGTCTTCGCTGTGAGGAACAATCATCCGTTGAAGTTTTCTGCAACGCTTCTTGTGGACATTAGTTGACATGGTCGTGAGGACAATAAGTATCAGTTATATCCATTGTGTGTATTGTGTGATTTTGATTTATGTACTTTTGTTTTGGGACATACCAAATTCTTGAACCAAATCAGTACAGATCCTTAAACTTTTTAGTATATAAAATTCAGATCCCTTGTGCACAAGGCTCAATTTATTTGTGCTTGAAAGGTCTTTGACCGTTAGGGCGTCCACGAGACGTCATCACACTGTAAAAAAATAACTGTTTCAAGGGGTTGGAATTAAGGCGGTTAACAGCAGGTCTGCTGCCCGTGCAGACAATAGGGTGCTTCACATTGGACTTGGCCGCTACGTTCTGCCTGGTCCGCTACACGTCTAAACGAATGTTTGGTGAAGCTATGCCTGTGCTAGATAAGTTTTCCGTTGGAGTTGGGCAAAGGCATCCTGTGATAAACCGGCAGGAGGCAATTTAACGCTGGATCAAGCTTCTTGGCATGAGGTGTGTATTTTCCAATCAATGACAAGCAGGCATACTTTGCCACATAAGTAGCACACGAGTGCCGTCGAGGTGGTTGAGCACCCAATGAGCTCCAGAGTGATGCAGTCATCAACTTATATAATATATGAGTGAATAATAATGCATCCAGGGTCACAATTTTTCTTTTTAGGACGAATGATACATGACTTCATAGAGTCAAACCCTTTACTTCTTTTTCTGTTCGCACAAACACCTTGAATTTTATAAAAAAAATACATGTGCGGCCCACTGACCATCAGAATGCTGTATTTTGTTCAATAATGGACGGTAATGTAATGAATTTTTTCGTTAGTAAGTTGGTTTAATGTCACATACCTGCATACCAAAACCGACAGGGGAGTTTAGTACCGCCATGTTGAAGAATGGAACAAACGCCAAAAACATTCCATCTCCACTATCTTATCAGAAAACCACCGCATGGCTTATTTTGAGCATGATCAAATGCTGATACCTGACATCCACTTCTGTGTGGGAAAATAGCCATTTTTCAAACACCTCAAACACCCTTGGATAATCTGTAGTTAACTTCTTATCCCGAATAACCCATAAAATCACCCCTCCACGAGATCATTCTGAGTAATTTTGGTATGTCTTAAGGTCATTACATAGTGGTCATTCCGGTGCCGCTGAGCGGCAAGCCGCTTTGTGTACGCCGCTTGCAGATTGAGCTATTATAGTCAGACGGCGCTATCGCTTGAACTATGTCATCGAGCGACACCGCTCTAAAGTTGAACTCAAGTCAACTCATGCGATTTGCCGCTTTTCCCGAAGCGGCAGCCCGAGCGGCAGGGAGATCGAATTATCGGCTTGACGCTTTTCCGCCTGGGTCACCGCTATCCATTCTGACTGGATTGCGTAGTGACGTAAATATCACATCAGAGCGGCAGCGGTCCGGCATGAACCACTATGTATTACCTTATGCATAGAAGGGCATTACCAGTGTCGGCGCCAGACCTCTTTTTCATGGGGGGGGGGGGGCAAACTGGGGGAAAAGTGAAATTTTTTGGGGAAAAAGTGAAAGTCTGGGGGGGGGGCAAAGTATCAAATATTTGGAGATGTTTTAACCAATTTTGGTCCCAAATCGCTTATTCTCCCCACATTTGGTGATTTTTTGGCCCCAAATCGCCAATTTTACCAAAATCCCTCATTTTTCTTTCGGCCGGGGTGGGGGGGAACTAGGGGGCAAGAAAACAATTTGGGGGGGGGGGGCAAAGGCCCCCCAATGCCCCCCCCCCGTGGCGCGCCAAGGTCATGTAATAATTCTGCAAGGAAAGGGCTTTGGCTTATAATTGTGAGGGAGTGCCTCTCACCCCCCCTCCCCCACCTGTTGGTTTGCCACTGAACTGAGTGCAAAATTCCTAGTGGCATGTGCAGGCCGCTAAAGCCCCTGTGGTATGGTTCTTGCAAAAAAAAAAAATATATTATATATAACATTAAATCACCCCACTTCTTGAAATAAACCAAGCTGCTTGCCTATTCACTCTCAGCCCACCCGTGGGTCTGGGGTTTCTGGACATGCCCTAAAATCCATCAATCACACCTTGTACCCCTACTGTAATTGATAGGATCATAATATCATTTGCAAACGGCACGTTAAAGACACTATCAGTGATTGCTAAATCAGCAAATCGAAAATCACATCAAAAATCAGATTTTTGCATGTATGTAAGAAGTACAGGTATCATAACATACCCTGCAAGATAAGACCAGAAGCAACCTAATAGGACAGAATCAGAGATTTGAGTCGTCTTAACTGTCCGAACGGACACTTACTACAACACGGCATTGAAGGAGATCGTATCTTTGAAAACGGCCGTTTTCTTCGTTTTCTGTCAATTCTACAGCTGGAAAAGGTAACTTATGAAGGATTTCACAGACTTAATCCTTCACTTTTGAAGCTATTCCTTGCAAATTTCAAAATATGTTTCAATCACTTGATCGTGTCCCTTTAAGACCACTTGATGACGGCCTGATGTTCACATTGATAATCTTAATTGACTCTTGGGTTAAGTAGCGATCACCTTGCAGTGTTTCTGCATTGTGCAGTCTTTGTCAAAATTTATGTATTATATTGTTGTTTTTTTAGATATTATAAACTTTTATTATGAGAAGCGGAAATTGATTGGACAAAAATCATGCATTGATAATTGTCATTGCCTGGTGCATATGTTTAATCTGGCGAACGCGGAGTGCTTACGCGCGACGTTGGATGATTCATTTATGTCGGGCATGTGTCAAGTCTTTTGTCAGAAACACTGCCAGTGAATTTCATAGACAATGCAGATTTTCTTGTAAAAATGTCTCCGGTAATAACTTTATGAATTAGGTTAATGTTGTATATTTTAGCTTTCTCGTCATTGGCAAATTTAAATGCACTTGCTCATATGACCAAAACCTCATTATTCGTGTCAAACGAGCGCGGCCGTGCCTTGTTTTTGGCCAATGCACTCGAAAGCTAAAAATAATCCTCAGCCATTGACCTCTATCAGTTTGTGCAGGTCAACGAATTTGGGTACTGTGGTCCATATCTATATAATTTGTCCCCTGTATGTTGGTATTGGTTTGGAAACTTCCTTGTAATACAATCACAATTGCAGATTGTTCATGTATATCTGTCATCTCATTTCATAAGAAGTAGAGATCCAATACTTCTCAACAGTGAGGCTCACTCCCCATTTATACCACTGGTTTCAACTGCCAAATTCAGATCCAACCAACTACTGCCTGTATTGCAAACCCTCTATATAGATAAGGACAAATTGCTGCAAACCCTCCTGCATTGATAAGGACAAACAGGTTGCAACCCCTCTTGTATTGATAAGGACAACAGGTTGCAACCCCTCCTGCATTGATAGGACAACAGGTTGCAAAACCCCTCCTGCAAATTAGCATAGGACAAAACATGTTGGCACCCCTCCTGCATTTAAGGACAAACAGTTGCAACCCCTCCTGTATTGATAAGGACAAACAGGTATTGCAAACCTCCTTGCATTGAATAAGGGACACATGTTGCAACCCCTCCTGTATTGATAAGGACAAACAGGTTGCAAACCCTCCTGCATTGATAATGACAAAGCAGTTGCAACCCCTCATGCATTGATACGGACAAACAGGTTGCAACCCCTCCTGTATTGATAAGGACAAAAAGGTTGCAACCCATCCTGCATTGATAAAGGAACAAAACATGGTTGGGCAAACCCTCCTGCCATTGATAAGGACAAACAGGATTGCAACCACTCCTGTATTGATAAAGGACAAACAGGTTTGAAAACCCTCCTGCATTGATTAAGGAACAACAGGTTGCAACCCCTCCTGTATTGATAAGGACAAACAGGTTGCAAAACCCTTCATGTATTATAAACAACAGGTGGAAAACCCCTCCTGCATTGATAAAGGGACAAACAGGTTGCAACCCCCTTCCTGTCTTGATAAGGACAAACAGGTTGCAACCCCTCCTGCATGAAAATAGTGGATGAGCCAGGCATGTTTCGGTATCACCTGGGGGCAAGAGGCATTTATACCAAGGCTATCTCATACTACGGAATAACAAGAAAAATGATGATGGACATTCTGTAGGGGTAGTTTAAGCGAGCTAGGCTCGCAAGAGATTATACACGGGGTCAAAATTGAAAAGTGGTCTATGTTGTTGAATTGCATCCCAAATTGTTCGTATGATCTCAAGGAGTAAAAAAATGTATAGTTGTGCTATCTCGACTTACCCCTAAGGAGTTATAAGCTGAAAAACCGTTATTATATGGTCAAAGGTTAAAATTAGCTTCTACAGGGTCAAATACTAACAAAAATGGCTTTAACTTAAGTGGAAATGGTCTCATAATTTGTATTGTTCTCACAATTAAAATAAGAATAGTTTCGACCATCTGCAATGTGAAATTAAACAAGTTACGCACCTCATTAGTACTACCCCTATTAAATCGTAGGGGTATAGGGTTGTTGGGTGTAACTATACATTGTACCACTTTCCAAACGATACCTTATTGTACTTGTGATTAAATTACAAAGAATATGAGACCATTTCCCAATGAAATTGAAGCATTTTTTTAATATTTGGACCCATGTTAGATGAAACTGAATTTAACCTGTGACCTATAATTACGGTTTTCAGCTTATTTATAACTCCATAAGGGTAAGTCGGGAGCAGAAGGAGAGCACAAAACTATACATTTTTTGAATCCTTGTGATAATACGAACAATTTGGTATGCAATTACAAAACATTGGGGCCAGTTTTCAAAATTGCCCCCTGTATCATCTTTTGGGAGGCCCCCTTTTAGCTCGCTTAAACTACCCCTACAGAATGTCCATCATACATTTTTGTGGATGTCCTAGTGTTAGGAACCTATGGATCAGTGCTCTTTGCCCCCCCCCCCCCAGGTGATACCAATAGGCACTTTTTGATGAGTCTGGCTCATCACTTAAAAAAGGACCAAACAGGTTGCAACCCCTCCTGTATTGATAAGGACAAATAGAATGCAACCCCTCCATATTAAACGACAAATGGATTTGCAAACCTCCTTTATTTTTACTGACAAACAGATTGCAATCCATCCGATATTGATAAGGGAAATATGATTACAAACTCCTGCTTGATAAGGTAAATGGGTTGCAACCCCTCCTGCATTGATAAGGATGAATGAATTGCAACCCCTCCTGCACTGGTAAGGATGAATGGATTGCAACCCCTTCTACATTTGTAAGGACAAATAGATTGCAACCCCTCCTGCATTGTTAAGGATGAACGGGTTGCAACCCCTTCTGCATTGATAAGGATGAATGAATTGCAACCCCTCCTGCATTGTTAAGGATGAATGGGGTTGCAACCCCTCCTGCATTGATTAAGGAACATATGGATTGCAACCCCTCCTGTATTGATAAGGGGGATGGAGGGTTGCAACCCTTTCTTGGCATTGATTAAAGGGACATTGGATGAGGCAACCCTCCTGCATTGATAAGGAAAATGGGTTGCAAACCCTTTCTGCATTGGGTAAGGGACAAATACGATTGCAACCTCTTCATTGTTAAGGATGAACAGGTTGCAACCTTCTGCGATAATGATGAATGGATTGCAACCCCTCATGATTGATTTGAAGGACCATGATTGCAACCTTTCGGCATGATAAGGATGAATTATGAATTGCAACCCCTCCTGCATTGATAAGGATGAATGAATTGCAACCCCTCCTGCATTGATAAGGATGGGTGGATTGCAACCCCCCATGACTTGATAAGGATGAATGGATTGCAAACATTCCTGCATTGATAAGGATGAATAGATGTAATGCTCCCTGTCATTGATAAGGATGAAGGAATTGTAAACACCCTGAATTGATAAGGATGATGGTTGTAATGCCTCCGCATGATAATGATGATGATTGCAAACCTCTGCATTGATAAGGACATGAATTGCAAACCTCCTGGGCATTGATACGGATGAATAGATTGCAATGCCTCTTGTCTGATCAGGATGGCTGGATGCACCCCCTCCTGCATTGATAAGGATGAATGGATGGTACCCACTCCGCATTTGATCAGGATGAATGGATTGCAAACCCTTCTGCATTTTGAAGAGCATAAATTGGATTGCAAAACACTTCCAGGATGATCAGACAAAGGAATAACAGCACCTTGGAAATCATTACATTTTGAAGATTATTAATATTTATTGCAAATAACGGAATGTTGAAAAGATCATATTTGTACATGTTAAATATCATCTGCCACATGTCAATTGCAAATTATATATATACAACAAAAAATGATATTTATATGATGAAAACAATTAAAATATAATTATCATGTATCAATATTACATTTGCAACCAGAAAAGGCTGGTTTTTTCCAAGGCTGCCTAAATTATAGTTTAACCACCCTGGAGTCTAGGTATTGTTACCAATGATGTGTGATTGGTTGGGTTACTCAAGTTATTCATTTTGGGTCCAATTACAGCAGCTTTTCTAAAATATTTCACTCCACGCTTTCTGAGGGATACCATCATTCTAACAATGTACCTGATTGGTTCAATAAACGGTATCACCTTCTTTTTAACCAATCGGCCGGTAGTTCTCAGGGGGTTAAACCAGGATTAGTCCATCATGAATGGACCCTTTTCTTTCAACATATCACTGAGAATATTAGTCAAAAAAGTGTCTTGTTTGACTAATTAAAAATTAGTCATGCAAATCAGTTGTTTTATCATGCATAATATGTACTTCAATGCTGGAAACATGTTTGCTATGCTGGAAGATAACCTTTCCATATTTTAAACTAGTTTTCATGATTACAAAATAGTTTCATTACTTCTAAATTTACACTTTAAAATGACAAATTAATTGATTAATTAAAGACGACTTTAGACTCACCAAATGACTAGAATTAGTTTGTCAAGCACAAAAATGATGAATTTAAGTACACATTAGTCATTTAGTCATTGAAAAGTCCAAATTTTCAAGTTGTAGAAATATTTGCAATAATGAAATTTAATCCGAAAATCTTTAAAAAGCATTCTTTTTAATTCAAACCACGTTTTAGCACTATTTCGTGGATTATAAAAAAATAATGTGCATGACTAATATTTAATTAGTCAAATAAGACATCTTTTTGACTAATTAATATTCTCAGTGTACTTTGAAAGTGTTATGCTACAGTGAGAAAATTCCTCATGGATGGGGCAGAATAATCCATCCATGAGGAATGTTCTCACCTTTTGTACCACACTTTCAGAGTTTGTTAAAAGAAATGGAGTAGAACTAATCATGATTTCAAGTCTTGAAATCACTGTTTTATCTCACATTATGTTGATGATGAAACTGGAAAAGGTACCCCAAATAGCAGTTTACACTTTTGCCAAAACAGTACCACACCAGGACTTACATTGTATTGATGATAATTTAGCACTGAAATATACAAAATGCATATATACTTATAAATATGTAAGAATTTTGTACCAAACTGTTGAAATCTCGAAGAAAATTGTGCTCATCAAAAGTGGCTCCATTCCGCATGTGGTATGTGAAACAAACTTTTGCCTATAGGATGGTCTTGTCAAATAATCCTGTAGAAAACAGGTCAAAATTCCAGTTGATTCCAGATGAAAGTTGTTCCATTTTCCATGATGGAACTAACTGGTTTCAAATGTTTGTAACTGTTTGTAAATTGTCTTAACCGAATTCAACTGGTCAAAACCTAGTTGAAAATTGTTCCATTTTCCATCACAGAATCAACTTTTAACTGGATTCAACTGGGATCAACTGGATTTCAACTGGTTCCAGTTGAAACCAGTTTAACTGGGATCAACTGGAATTTTGACCTGCAAGCATAGAGGGAACAGTTGATACTTTGTCAATATATCAACTAGAATGTGTTCTTGATCCTCCATTGGTGTAAATACCTTTATTTTGTCATTTGAAGATAAATTTGATGAAATTGTCTTTAATGAAATAAATGAATGTAAAATTAAAGGGAGTTTCCGTAACCTGACCCATCTGACACACTTTTTTCTTACACACATATGAATTCGGAAGCCCTTCACAGAATAAAGCACAGGTTTATTCCATTAAAGGTCCATGGCCCGATCGCTAATAGCCTCGTCCCCAGAAGCCCCAGATAGTCCAATAATTGTATGATTTGACCCCACACAAATTGCAACAGAAACAATTTTGGTGTTAATATACTCTAAAATAGTCCAAAAATAATATATTAAAAGTCTACCAAATTCAACCTAGTGGAACATGTAGAAATAAGGGGGCAACGTTTGTACAGGGGTAAAAAATTAGAATTGTTCGAATTGGTTTAAATGATGTACCAATTTATTGGGCTACTCCTAAGGTTTAAAAAAAGGTTTTTTTTTTTTTTTTTTTTTTATGAATTCGGAAGCCCTTCACAGAATAAAGCACAGGTTTATTCCATTAAGGTTTCCAAATTCATAAGTGTGTCAGATGGGTCAGGTTACAAAAACTCCCCAAATTAAAGGGAAACATATGAATTACCACATACAATATAATATACTGAAAGTGACAGCTGAGTATGTTTTAGTTTGTGCTTACGTACAATATATAGTACATAAGAAAAAATGGGTGTGTGCCTTGAAAAATACTAAACTATTGATCAGTGGCGTAACCAGCTTTTTCTGAGCAGGGGAAAAGGGGGCACTCATATTTTCAGGGAAAAGCATATTTTAAAGTTATTAGGCCTATGTTGTTTCACTGTTGTATTGATGCTTTTTAAAAAGCACTAATTTTACAAAGAGGGACTTGCTGCAAATGCAGGACTACTGCCAGGGGTATAAAAATTCACAATAATCAAGTTCCAGTCCTGCTAGGGGAATCAATTCAGTTGTGACTGTGACTGGTTCACTGATAAAAAATAGGAAAATTAACCTAAACATTTCAGCAAAATAACAGTGTGTGTAATTTTGCTTGCAATAGCACAAGTGTTATTTTTCATGTATATTGATTATTTAAAGGTCCCGCAAGGCAAAGCAGTATAGGAGTATATTTTCACTGAAAATTGGTCCTGTTAGCAGTCGTTTTCAGAACCCCTGGAACAAGCATGGGTACCCAAAAACCTTGAGACCCCCCCCCCAGCTGTTTGAAAGTCTCATTTATTCTGACAAAACCAGAATAAAACAGAAAATATCAATGGCAACACACTTTTGACAACTAATTTGGATTATTTGTACCACTAACTTCAACCTTTGTAAATTTTACAAAATTTCATTGCGGGTCAAGTGTTTTTATTTTCTTCAAAATCTATTTTAACATGTCTCTCTATGGAAAATGGGCACATAGAGGGCGCTATAACATTCAAATCATGACCTTTTTTTTTTTTTTTTTTTTTTACTTTTCATATTTTGACCCCTGTATAAACCTTACCCCCTTAAAAATATATGTTCCACCCCTTTGATTTTAGTAGACTTTTGATATGTTGTTTTTAAAGGTATTCTCAATACAATTCTGTTGGAATTGATTCTGTTGCAATTAGTGTTGGGTTAAGGCAGCATTCATTCTATTTTGACTGGCCTAAGATTTTACCGGAAGTAGTCAACATTTTGGTATCAGAAGAAAGCTACTATTTTTCTCATTTATCCTGTGAAATCTTAGAGCCAACGGCTGTTTGGTTTGGAAGTTAGGACGTGAATATGAGGGACGTGCTGCAAATGCAGGATACTGACAGGGGTATAAAAATTCTACAATAATCAAGGTCCAAGTCTGCTAGGGAATACAAGTCAGTTGGACTGTGACTGGGTTCATGAAAAAATAGGAAAATACCTAAACATTTGAAGAAACTAACAGTGTGTGTAATTTGGCTTGCAATAGCCACAGGTGTTATTTTCATTGTATATTGATTTTTAAAGGTCTCCCGGCAAGGCCAAGCAGTATAGGAGTATATTTTTACTTGAATCAATTGGTCATGTTAGACAGTCGTTTTCAGAGCCAATTTTGGAAAAAGCATGGGTACCCAAAAACCTTGCGGACCCACCCCCCCAGCTGTTTTTGAAAGTATAATCTATTAATTGACAAAACCAGAAATATTTATATAATAAAACAGAAAATATCAATGGCAACACACTTTTGACAACAATTTGGACATTTGTCCACTAACTTCATCTTTGTAAAAATTTTACAACTTCATTGGGGTCAATAGTGTTTTTTATTTCTTCAAAATCTATTTTAAACATGTCTCTCATGGAAATGGGCACTAGAGGGCGCGAGAACATTCAAATCATGGACCTTTTGAGGGCCATGGCAAGAAGATTCATGCAATGGTTTGTCTGATTTTTGCAGAGGCGGTTAAGAGCTCTTGTGTGTCCCTACTTATGCAAATTGCAAATGGTGCGCCCGCGCCAAGGCGGGAGTTGCCCATCTCTCTGTCATTTGGCGTTTGGGCAGAACTCCCATAATGACTCCCTTATAATGTTGCTGTGGGGGCCGTTCGCCATTCCCTGCACAGAGAGTCTTGTTGTGGCTTCCAAGCATATGCCGGTACCCATTTATACTCCATGGGTGGAGAGAGGCAGCGATTGCTTTTTGGGTAACGTGTTTTGCCCAAGTGAACAACACATTGGCGACAGCGGGGGCCGAACCCACAACCTTCGCTTATGAGGCAGCGCTGATCCACTGAACCACATGTGTGCCCTACTTATAAAACATGTCAAAAACTATGTCGCCACTGATTACAATTGCTTTAAAAAATTAAAAAGAAGAAAATTTTCAGGGGTCAAACGCTGTGCCTCCCACCGCTTTTATAGCAGAAGCCCAGGAAGGTGGAAGGGCGTTCTCAACCAATGCCCCCTGCTCCTTATTTTCACTTGCTCCCCCGTGGAAAAAAAAAAATATAAACAGTAAAGGCCAAGTTTGCATTAAGGTTTCCCCTTCCCAAAATAAGAGTTTACAGTGCTGCCAATAACAGCTGTGCAGAATGCTGGAAAATATGCCCTTATTAAGGAAGAGGAAACACAGGTGTAGGCATGAAAGTGTTTTCCACAGACACCAGTTTATATGATTCTTAGCAACAATTTAAGATTCTTTAATCACTCTGCCCTGGTTGTCTGGTAATCGATCAAAAATTGGTGCAAAGATTGAGAACGCTTTACACCCTGAAGGTGAGTGAAAGTGATGTCAACATTGTGTCATTGATCAAAATAGTTCCAAGTCCAAGATTCAATATGACAACATCCCCTTTCTTCAGAACGTGACAGGGAGAAATAGATAATGAGCACTCTCATATGGGGCAGCACGTTAGTGTATGTTTAATGTATGTGTTTTGTGAAAAATCATTTATGAATATAAAACTAATTAATTCAGACCAGAATTTTATAAGTGTTGTCTGAAAAATGTGATGTGTATTTGCATAATGACTTCAATAAACTT
>JAMKCH010013629.1:0-26341 GCA_023653785.1 Ophioderma brevispina | reverse complement strand
TCTAACCCATCTCCACTATCACGAAATAATCGTCCAATATGCTGCTGCATTTGATAGTTCTCAGTCTAGGCGAACGTGTCAGTAGGTCAGAAATGATGGAAATACTATAATTCTCATTTCCGATTTGCCAGATATTCTGCCCGTTGATGGTTGTCTAGTACTACTTTTGAGCGCTTCAGGCACTCCCATTGAAACTGACTGTAAAGTTGGACCAACTGCACACAGAATCACGTTCTTCAATAACTTCGAAATGATACCAAACTTAGTCTTAGGAACAACGCAGAATGTTCAGACAGAAAGACTAAGGGCTAATCTGGTAATGTTTATAGATTTTAGCCAACCATATAGACTGTTATCGTGATTTCGAAGTAATGCAACAACATACGGTAATCATATATTTGTTAATAAGGTCAAGCTGATCTAAACGCCGTTTATATAGTGCTGCTCTTGTGAAATTTAACGCAGTTGCAGAAATTTCAAGAAACTTGGCAGCATTAGTGGCCACCATCTTACTTTGGAACTGCTAGCGCATGAAATGTCATGTATGGGTTTGTAATAACGGAAATATATTCACACTTTGTTTGGAACTTGTATTCACTTTTTTAACTATTTTATTGCATATTCTATAATATTTTATGTTGGCGGCCATTTTGTGGTGCCATTTTGGAAAACATCCAAGGTCCCACCCTGCACCCTGTACTCATATTCACGGAGGGGCTATCCACATGAATTCTAGCGAAAGGCCTATAACTTAATTCACTAATGATAGGTGCTCTCTTTTTCTTAATTTTAAAAAAAAAAAAAAAAAAAAAACTTGGCAGCCATATTGGCCCCATCTTGGATTGGAAAATGCTCGCAGTATGAAAAAGGCCATCTGGAGGTATTCGCAATAACCGAAAACATATATATCATAGTTTCTTTGGAAAACTTTTCTTGATAGACCTTTGTAGAGATGATTATGTGGGTATTTTCTTGGAATTTTTAACATGTTTGGAGGCCATTGTGGATGGACATGTGGTGGCCATTTTTGAAAGATCCAAGTTCCCCAGCCCATGCACCGGCGGATGTTTTTTTGGTTATTATCTAGACACCTTTACCTTCTCAAATCATTTTAAACAGATTCTTTTACAATTTTTCACAGATGAATCAGATATTTGGTTTAACACCAATATCCCCATCTTTAAGGATTAAGCTGAAAAAGTTCTTTGAACCAACATTGTTAAATTTTTCGTTAAGGAGCAAATCCTACATTCAGTCCTGTTTACATTGTTGTTTCTCTCTTGTAGTTATTTCGTAGCTAAATACAAGGTACGAAATCTATTGGGTGTCTATCTATTATGAATTATTTATGACTCAATATTTGGATGCCTCAAAGTCTCTCTTTGCATTTAACAGTGTAATGATGTGTATGTCACACTGACAGGCAACAATAAAACAATACTGGAATCAGGGATTTTTTTCAAATAAGGCGTTCATACAGTTGTTGGGATATTGCAAGCAAGGCTGAAAATGTAACCTAATACTCATTACTAAGCTACTGTTACAATTTACTCTAAGGGATGTTAACTTGTACCGACCATCATTGGTTAAGGACCATTTAATACACTTGTTAACTTCCGTCAATACTGCAATTATAATTGTATTCCTGGAAAAATGCAAATATACTGCCAACATTGAACACAAGCCCGTACCCAGTATTCTTTTAGGGGAGGCAATTTTTTTTTTCAAGGGACTTTTCCAAAAAATTGTAAGGGTAGGGGATTGGCAAAGTGGACTTTTATCCAAAAAAAAAGCATAAAAACATTAATTTTGACTCCTCCCTCGCAAGGCCCTTTTTAGCTTTTAGTGGGGGGGGGGGGGCCATTCTTTGAAGTATGGGGGTCATCTACCTCCCACTGCCCTCCTTGTTTTTAGACCTTACACCAAATTGGCAATTGACCATTTTCTGATAGGCCCATAACCATCATTTTTTTATGGGAGGAGCAAGTGGACTTTCCCAAAATTACAAGGGGGGCAAATTTGGCAAAGTTTTCCTGAAATGTTAACCTTTTTTACCAAAAATAATAAAAGCTCTAATGTTTGCCTGTTGGGGCTTTTTTCAGCTTTTGGGCTTTTGAAAGGGGGGGGGGGGCATCTACCCCATGCCCTCCCCTGGTTACAGGCTTGATTTCTGATTATTTTAACCTTGTTTAAGCCATCAAATGTGAAACTTGTCAAATAAGGTGTCCCTTCCAATAATGTGTAGTTTTCTTTAGGCTGAGGTGCTAATGATTGTAAAAACAAATTGTAAACAAATGGTACATCGTCTATAAGTTGGATGGACAAACATTTGACATTGCATTTTGTAAGATCTTCTCACTGATTTCAAATGCATACATGAAGGCATTCTCAAAGCTTTGTTAAGGCAGGCACTGCCCGATACTGTAGCTGTAATGGTAGGGATTTAAAATGGTGTGGGAATTTTTGAGATCCTTTTTGGGTGTGATAACTACGATGTTGCAATAAAATAAGATGAACTAATTTGAATTATCTAGTTTCATTACACATTTCCGCACTCTCTAGTCCTGAAGTCATGTTTCATGAGTGTTCAAATTCTGATTGCATAAATGCATTTCACAATGCAAGGATAAATGGTAATCTATAGCGTATCACCGTTTTAATCAAATGTTTGGCCAGACACATTCCAAAAATAAAATTTGGTCAAAAATGCTAATTTTTAGTCCTAAAACCCCCTATCTTTGAAAAAACCATTAGATTTTTATAATCTATGCCCACAAATGTAGCATTCAAAATGTGACATGATTTGGACCCACTTTTTATCTGGGAGTTAAAGAGAAGTCAAATGGCAAAGGATGTGGCCCTGTTTAAATTGTATTTTTTTTAACATATCTGTTAATATTTATTTTTGAAAAAATCAGATGATGAATGAAACTGAGAAAAGTGACTTTTTTTAACACTTGGAATCGGCTCCCGGCGAATTGGGCGTATATTGGGCGCTGTTATGATGATGTCACGGTGGTTTCCTCTTCTCACCCAGGGCACCGCATTGGACGATTGCGTCAAATTATTTTGTTCTGCCTCAATACCTCTGCCATATGTGCTGCCATCTCATATGTCATCGGACTTTGTAGGAAACATGGCAGAACTGGTTGCTGTGTGCCCACTCCATTATGGGGGCCGTCTTATGTGCCCTTAGCTTTCGAAGCTCTGTTAATATTCCCACGCCAGTAAGCCCAACTGGTGCGTGAATGAACTTGAAAATTGATTACGGGAATCGGCAGACTGTCACAGCAAGGCCTGGCCAATCCTGGGCACAACTGGTAGAGGTGCAGGAAACCACGGTTATTCATCGCGAAACCGTGTTACCAAACTCTGTTTAACAAAAAGTTTCATTGTGGAGCTACTTGGGTGCGGGATGTGTTTTTCAATCTTCCTCTCTCAACAGTCACTAGAGAATAGAAATGGTACATAGGCCCATTTGTGGTTACACATGTTTACTTGGTGGGGGATGTTTTTATCTCCTCTCAATTGCACCATTTTTTTTAACAATCAGTTTAAATGAATCGCCAATTTTCCTTTCAAATTGATAGCAAATAGGTGCCCATTTTGACTTCTTTAATTTATTATGTCGTATGTCACTCTTCATTTCAGGACATTATCAAATAGCAAAATACTGCTTTCTGTCATCTTAATTCCAATTTTCCATAAAACAAAATACTGCTTTCCTGTGCAGTTACATTTGATGGACGTAAACAACAAACTGTTCATCAAAAGTGTATATTCATCCACTCAAGTCTCTTCTGGAAACTACTTGTTGCAGGCAACTCAAATTTCTAACAATTTTTCTTTGGTGCATTTGGTAGTTTTCAATAGTGAATATGACTCAAGTTAAAACTGAAAAGATCTGCTGTGGGGAGCGAATAGGGCAGTGAACACAGGCCTGGGTATTACATTTTTTGGCAGCACCCTACCAACAAGTTTTTCCTCAAAATTAGTGAATTTGGATCTGGTGAATACCTTTTAGTAAATGAATGAGCTATCAGAGCAATATACAAATGGACCTCATTAATAAGCACAAATATTACCTTGGGGGTATTACTTTGCATGCCCCACTACCCAAAAAACCAAGTTTTCGTCACTTTTGCACTGGCATCTGGAGAAGTTTTACCTTTAAGTTCACCTAACCAACTAAGAGACTGGGGTCAAAGCACATAATGTTTCATTAGAGATCATGTTGCACCCCTCCATGAGCCTTGGGCCAGTAGTTCCTCTGACCAAGTAGGAAGTTAATATGGCCAAGCATGCAAGAAGAACCGCACAAATCCGTCTACCTCCCCAAATGGAACCCGCACACAAAGGAATCTGCTGTCGCAATAATCCCCTATGGCTTTTTAAGGCCATCTGATGCAATCGTAAAGACCTTACCTTACCTTTATTGCATCTAGTACAATTTGTTAAATATACTATAATAGGACCTATGTTGTTATGTAAATGACAATGTGCAGAAATTCACTAAGTTTTCAGGGAAAGAGGGGGGGCAAGTTTCCCTGGGGTGGGAGGGGGGCGGGGGGGGGAAGTTTCCTCCCCCCTGCCCCCCTCTGATTACGCCACTGTTCGATGTTTCTCAAACATTTAGACATCCTTTTGGTTGACACTTTTTACTTATGCATGATGAATCAAGTTCATACCTGGTATACTTTGAGAAAAGGTTTTTATGGGGTACCACATGAGGTCAAGAGGTCATATTTTGTGTCCGTGTGTTCCATTTTCGTTAGGTTGACTATTTTTTGTATCTCCTGCCCACACGCTTGGGCCAATTGATCAGAAGAACCACTGGCCCAAGGTTCATATGTGGTGTACTCCGATTGTGGTGAGAGTTCATGTGGGCCGATTAAAGGGGCATTCTTTGAAAATCTATGCATTGGTTTTCCTCCCACCAATCAAATGCTACGACCACCAAATTTGGTCAGTTTCAGCACTGACCCAAGACCCATATGAGGTGTACATAGATCGGAGTCAAAAGGTTATGTGGGTGAATTAAAGGGGCATTGTGTCATTTTGGTTAGGTTGACTGGTTTTGAATCTCCTGCCCAAAACGCCTGGGCCAATTGCAGCCAAACTTGATCAGAAGATCCACTGGCCCAAGGTTCGTATGTGGTGTGCCATGTGGGCCGATTAAAGGGGCATTCCTTGAAAATCTGTCCCTTGGTTTTCCTGCCACGAATTAGATGCTACGATCACCAAATTTGGTCAGTTTTAGCACTGATCCTAAACCCATATGAGGTTAGTCACGTTCCCAGTACTTGGTGGGTGTCCCAACGGGCACGTATACTGCAAATACTCATCCAACAAGTCTGGTGGAGTTCGATACGAGTTCATCGCTGATTGGTTGAAATTTTATCAAGATCTTGAGTCAAAAAACCTTGACTGACCATGAGCATATTCAAAATCCTTAGAGTGTTGATGAAGATGTCGTTTTAAACATTTGCAGAAATTCTTTCAAAGGGGTGCTGTAGTACTGCATTTTAATAAGGTTACTTTTGGCCCTAGAATGAATGTACGTTTAACGATCAGCCAAAATGGAACTCCTATCAAAGTCATGTGCTCGGGTGAGTACTGAATGAAAAACAAACTGACTAATCTGCCGCTCGAACTGAAACAAAATTCACCAGACTTGTTGTGGTGAGTACTCGCAGTATACGTTGCAGGACACCACCAAGTACTGGGATTGAGACACTTATTGAGGTGTCACAGATGGGTCAAAGGATATGTGGGACAGATTAAAGGGGGCATTCTGTCAATTTGGTTAGGTTGACTGGTTTTGATTTCGCCTGCCCCCAAACGCTTACAACTTCCATTAATCGGACAACCTATGTGGGACTGCTGTCCCTATTTTAAGCAGGGGGTAAAACAAAAGTTAACTTTCCATTCAAGCATAACATTAGTGGACAAATTTAGGTAACAAAGTACAATGAACTTTATTACTTGGGTAACCTCTTTGATGCAAAACAAAACAAAAAACATGTTTTACCTTAGGTGATATAAGCTTCTAGCCAAGGCCTGAAACAGTCAGGGCACAGATGGAAACCAAAATCAGAAATACTAAATGCTGCAATACAGATTTGCTTTCAATCATGCCATATCAAATTTGCAAGATGACAGACAGTGCCTGAAGATTGAATAGGTGAAAAATAAACTGTTTTTACTAGGTTAGCATCATCAGAGCAAAAAGTTTCAAAACCTTTTTTCTTTTGTTAACATCCTTAGAGGACAAGATCAGTTTCAAAAACCTTTTGGTATGATAACAAATACACCAAGCATAACACACTCATAGACTTTATGAACCATGTTTTATTATATTACTGTACAATTGCTTACAGCTAGCAAATATAAGACATTCAGTGATGCATCATGGAGACAGAAAATAGAGGCAATATTTTCCAAAGCAAATATTTTATCTCCAACCAACATATTTTTCAAACCAAGGGTTTAATTCCTACAATTCTGAGCGCATTACGTCTAGGTAATAAATGGCCCAGGAACGTGTTGAATGTTTTAACACCTCTGATAGGCCAAGTGAGTGGCACATATGCACCCAGACGATGGGAACAAAGTTTATTTGATCATCTCTGTGCGGGCTTTGGAGACCTAAGGTGGCAGATAATACCACATAATCAAAGTCTTTGGAAAAAGTCATTGCACACTAATAAGAATTTATAGATTGGTTGACTGCTTCCGCCTCTGCTAAATCATTGTTAGCTGCAGTTTACAAATGGGATGGAAGTGTGTTTATGCAATCCATTAAACCTTGGATTCTGGTATTAACTCTCAACCTTGATGCAAAAACTGACATTGATAAGAAAAGAAGATATGACGGTCTTGCACAAGCCTCTACATCACCAACGCTGCATCCACATCTGTACGAAAATAGCATATCTGCCGGCTAAAATGGTCTATTTATCACACTTTTACATAGATGTAATTTCTGAATATCTGCACTTTTCAAAGGGTATCTATACTTACTTTGACAACATACTGGGTGAATTGTGCATATATAAGGCAGTTTCAAGCCAGCAAATCTGCCACCAACTTTGCAATTGCAATCTTAATTATCAGTGTATAGTTGCATGTATGGCATGATTTTTTTTATATTTTTAGGAATAATTGGTCACAAAAAAAAAATGAGGGGGAATTTATGGGGGCATTTATTATAGACAGTATGGAAGGCAGTATTACTCCCATAAGTGGCATGCCGATGTTGGTACGAGCAGAGCCATTACCAGTGGCGTAGCTAGGATTTTGATACTTAGGGGCGTGTGTCGCATCTGAACTGACAGAAAACGAGTAGGGTCCAGCCTTAGGGCCCACCAGGGGTGAAGCCCTGGTCGGGGTGCAGGGGGCGAATCCCCCAGAAAAATTTGGGTTTTATATGCTTCTAATGTCTTCTGAGGGCTAATTCTTGCACGATTTTGTAAAATTTACCTCTCGCACGCTGACCATTAAACTTTAAACCTATACTTTGCCGGCAATCTGGCCTGCAAGTGCCATGACCTGAATTCAAGTGAACCGACAGGTTCATCTCAACCAACGAAATCAAATTGCAGACAGCTGATTAGTTAAAGCTGCACCACTTGACATTAAGTATTACTAACATGTTTCACTTTAATCCACAAATATACTATTTATACACAGTTTAGCCATTCAGTAGTTTTAGCAATACACAAAACTGAAAGCATTAATTCATTTCTGTATTGGGTGTAATACTATGTGAGATGTATGCGCGATGGAAGCGACTGTATCAGGACTCCACAATTCAGTTAAGTGCAGTGGTTTTCAATGCCAACCTGAAGAATCCAGTTGTTAGACAGCTTATACACAATCCAGGCAAATAAATGTGACATTGTGTATACAAAGATGCGCCATGTAAGTGCAGGAAGGTTGTCCCTGCAACTGCTAGATGTAAATTTACCAGATGTCTACAATTTGGAATACAGTAAAGGTAATTCATACTTCGCTGCACTGCAACAGATGAAATGAAAACCATCTCTGACTCAACACAGCAGCAAAACGGTTCAAATTGCATTGTGCTGCTGCTGCTGCATTGAGTCAGAGATGGTTTTCATCCATTTTCACTGCACATTGCAGTGAAGTATGAATGGACCTTAATAGTTGTGGTTCCTCAGGTCACAACACAGACCCCAGAAAAGCCTCTGACCAAATGTTTGTTATTTAAGTATTTGTCAAAATTATCTTAAGAGTATTGTTGGTATGACCTTCCTGCTCTTACACATCGGTTTGGCATCGCATCCATACACTAATCTTGGGAATGATAGTCACATTCTAAGACAATGGCATTATAAGATTTTTCTTTATGTTAAACAGCAAGTTCAAATTAACATAAGTGACAAACACATACACACAAGTATGCAATTTTTGCTTTCCCTAAGCACTCCTCATTTACTCGCTTATGGAAATTATTAAGCGCTTGAGAAAAAATGTCCGAATTATGACATATTTTTCCAATAAGCTGTGATGCATGTAATCCCACATTTCTAAAGTACACCTACCAGTGGGTTTGCTGTTGGCTACTTGAGCAGAACAAAACAAAGGCATAATTAACCATGTATTCCCCAGTTTCATTATGATGTAATCTACAGGAATATTAAATTATCATGCGGGCTACTTTCCAGTGGAATTTGGTCACTGACCCAGATTGTAAGCCTTCACTTGAAATGGAGAATATACTCTGTGTGTGTCTGACACAGAGACTGTCCATTCTGATGTATACTAGTTTATCTTCATGAATAGCCTCAGATACATCTGTAACTATGTCAGTGCTAACAATATATACAGTGTTCACTGTACAATATGCATGTTTTCAAAGAGTGCCGTCGATTCCAGTGAGTGTCGAAACTGAAATCTTATCTCTGACACTAGCTGATATCCATATCTCAGTCTTTATATTATCACTGAACCATCTGTGTGTCTGCTACAGAGGCTGTCCATTCTGGTGCATGTTGGTTAATCTTCTCTATGATTGTGTTGACTTGAAAGCACAGGCTTTGGATCTGCTTGTCCCACTGTGGGAGGGTCTCACGTGCTGCAAAAGAATGAAGAGATGCATTTAAAGCAGACCATGCGGACATTTCTTTTTTTTTTGTATATTTGAATGTTAACCAATGTATTAGATCACACCTGAATTGAATAAGCTCAATATGTCGTTGTTATGTAATACGATCATTAAGATGATGATTTAGAATTTTCGGTCGCACACAACAGAAAAATCAAAGCACGCTTTTCTATGGGGATGATTATATAGCAGCAAGTTCAAAACACAGTTTGGGGTTTTGTTTTTTACTTGTTTGTCAAAAAAAAAAAACGTTCTCGGTTTGGTGTTCTTATCAACCGATCAAGTGTAAATTGAGAGAAATTTGTATCCTCAAAAAAAATCTCCTGTCACTTTAAGTATTACCATCAAATTTTGCTGCATATTCTCAAGACACAAAGCCTGCAGAAGCAGTTTTAAAATAAGACAATATTTGATATTTTGCACAAGATGGATTTGCTGCATATTCCAGGGTGTCTAGTCATCTTTTTCAAATGACCATTTTCAAACTTACATTCAAAATGTACCCTGCTGTCATTCTGGTCAATATAACCATTCATTCTTCCTTCTGATATCCTCTGAGAGGCATCTTCTCAGCCTATAGAACAGTAGAAATATGACAGTGTTTTTATGGCTCATTGTTCAATCGGCGGACGACTGCGAGTCTGTAACAGTCAACAGCTCATATAGAAACCCCATGATGGAATAGTATCAGGATTTGATTATACAATTTTCAGAAAATTCGATTTAAAAAATAGTAGCAAATACAGGAAAAATCACTAAGGGTGGCAAAACTTATATGTTAGAATGAATATGTTCCTACGACCATGTTGTCATTTAATGATAGGCATGCCTCTCAGAGAGAGACATCTGGAGGTTTTCTTTTTGTTCATGGATCAATCAAACAAAGATTTCTAAGTTTCAATTGTCTAACGATGTGTGTGTGTGTGGTTATGTTTTGTGTCAATTTTATTTCATATCACAAAAGATACAATTTGGTAAACTGGCATACATGGGTAGAGGATGAATTGCACTTAGCATTTATGAAATTCCCACGTGGTGTCTTGAGAAACTTCATCTACTTAACTAAGTTCAGTTGGAATACTAATATCGAGAGGAAGTTATGCCCAATGGGGGTATCATTGATATTTCACAACACAACCCCTGAGTGACTCAGGGGAGCAACTCAGGAGAGCATCCCAAAGAACTAAATGATGTTGGGTATAGCATCTTGTAATGGTCTACATGATGACAATTTGGTTTGGAGAAAGAATGTATGCACCAATTGTTGACCATGTTTTTATATTACCACCGACCACCCCCCACACAGATGGGATTAGCACCACCAGGGCTGAATGACAGGGTATAGCCCTTATATAACTAATATGACAATTTTGGTTGCAATAGCTATTATAGTAATGAAGTTATGCCCATTTGACTTTTTACACATTTCTTTCACCATTCCTACAACAAAAGGAGCATTCCGGCACCGTCTGACAATGGGTAGCATAACCTAACAGTTGCCACAAAAAGCACCTTGGCATTGCACGTACTGTAACACTAACACACGGACCAAATCAATATTGGCAACTAGCACACTCACTCATTCATTTCCAAAACCCCTTTGTTTAAAATCAATGCACCACAGATTCTTGCAACTGTACTGCACAAGTGACTTGATATTTTTTGCTTAAATATATAAACAAACTTTTTGCCAAGAAATAAGGATAATCTAGTGCCATGGTAAAGTATTGCAAGTGTAGGTATCAATCAGTGCTGGCCAAGAAATCTTATATTTGCACATTACCACTGTTTAATTACATCAAACAGTGTCTGAAAAGTCTAAAAAACATCACGGTACGGATCCCCCTCGGACGTGAGTGTCGTCTGCCGTCGCGGTTTGGTGAATGGGCCAAGGTCAACATGACGACACGAAGGGTCCACAAGTTTACCAAACATGTCCATGTACCCCCCACCCCACACCCCTTTCCAACAATTACATCATCAAGGCCCTTACGAAACTATCCGCAAATCAATATTTTAAGGTTAACATTTTGACCACATATACACACACACACAGACATACGAGCAGAGTAAATCCCCTATGTGCCTTCGCATTCTTGCAGAGACACAAACAGTTGGAAAACAAGGCATATTTTCTCATTCCAAACCTGCTGGGAGTTAGAGAGTCTACTGTAAGGGTTGTTTCCTTGATGTTTATGTGAGTACAGTAAAATGTTCATTGAACAACAATGTGTATGGACCATGGATCAGCCATTGCTGTTCGACATATCAAATCTTAACCCCCCCAATCACATCTTAACCCACCCCCCCCCACTTCCGGCCCATCTATCATCATCTATGCACTATTTTGATTGTTACTTGGAAGAAGCACGATCATGACTCACAAATCATAGATACTGTATAGAATGGTGTTATGGTTTGCACAGAGTTGTACAAGCACTCTTTTGATTGTTTACTCGATGCTATCTCATGCTTGTGTCCGTTAATGACCAATCAGATACAACTGTATCTAACTGGTAGGTGGCCCAGGAAGGTAAAATCATCTTGCGTTTTGCCTCTTTGTATCCGCTGTGCCCTAGTTTAATTTACGTTTCGTTGTTTTGCCAGGTTTGGTCACCACCATTTGGAAGATTTGAGTTCACGCTGGCACACTGAACATGTAAACATGTCACTCACCTTTGAAGGGGGATATTTCCAATAGTGCTCCTAGTTCTTCAAAGTGATTTATTTGTCCGTTTAACTATCTGATAGTAGGTTGTGCTCTATCACAGCTCTGTCTAGGAATACTTGAACCTATCAAATTAACATGATCCACAAAAACATGTATGAATGGAAAAACCTGAATTCCCATTTTTACAATATTTATGTCTCGTCCTTTTGGTATTTGTAATTAATCCCAATACTTTCTTCTGAAACACACGGGGGTTGTCATTTACTTTGGTGGAAACCGGGGGTTCCAATATTTTGGGTGTCTGGTTTTTTCGAGTGGCATACAGAACAATTTTCACAAAGTGGAGGGGCCATTTAGAACTCTAACTAATCTTTTCAATACTTTACTACATTTTTTTGTGCAGGCTATGATAAGCCCGCGATAATCATCAATCACTTTGAAAAGTGGGGAGCAGGGCTTCCACTTTCACAAAAGTGGCCAAACTTGCACAATTTCACCCTTTAAAAACTTATCTATATTATGGTCTTAGTTCAAAAGAATAGTGACTTTAACTTATTAACCCTTAGTGGCTTCACTTCTGTGTTTGCAGATATCTGATCACAATCCCACCCCTTTTTGAAAGG
This sequence comes from Ophioderma brevispina, assembly GCA_023653785.1. Taxonomy (NCBI): domain Eukaryota; kingdom Metazoa; phylum Echinodermata; class Ophiuroidea; order Amphilepidida; family Ophiodermatidae; genus Ophioderma; species Ophioderma brevispina. The sequence goes on along the minus strand of JAMKCH010013629.1, from coordinate 13,917 downwards.
TACTTTAAACTAAAAAAACATTGGGACTATTTCAGAAATTACTTTGCAATAAAAATCATTGCCAAAAGTTTCCCATTTAAAAGTCTCAACCACATACCATCAGATGTTGTAGCTTTTTGGTGAGGTTGTAGCCTATGCAAATTCCTGTAGCTGATCTCCGCGGATGATTCTATCTAGATACTCTCTCCCCCAAGAGGCATCAGATGGCAGCTTGTTGACAACGCTTCATCTTTTGAAAAGAGTAGCCCAGCATGGGCGCGACCCCTGTTGACCTGGTGGCAGTAATCACACATCTCAATTTTCAAACAGATTTGTTATCCTCACCAAAAAAGCTTATCAAGTAAACTCATGTCATACCAGCATTATCCAGAATTTTAAAGTGCATTTCCGTATTCCAGCACTTCTTTTTATCCTTTTCACTAGAACCTTGAAAAAGCTTATTCACAACTTTTTAGATATCCCGACTTAGCGGTTTTTTGTGTTTATGAGCAAATGCTGTTTCCCCGGTCCCCATAGCCACTGTGCGATCACAATAATTAAAACTGCGAATTTCTCACGATACGACCGAATTTAGCACGTAAAGATTTTGTTACACTGGATTACTAATGAGAGTGGTTTCAGATATATAAAATCTCACAGCTTTTTTAGGTAACGGGTGGACGAGGATGTTGATCACGAAATGCACTAAACAATAATGTACACTTTTATACTTAAATATAACCCTGTATTTTTTTCAATCATTTTCATTATCAAATACTTGTGTGTAAAAACCTACCGATTTGGTATTTGTGTGCTCGTGGGTTTGGTGGAGTCAACCCCTTCTGTCACCCTCTGGTGACGCGACTGTTTGCGTTCTTGTCCTGACTCCCCCAGCGAGCCCACTGTGTCCACCTTAATTTTTTGTGTTCTGTACACATGCTTTATTTGTACATAAATATTTCTTGAGTAGTTATTAGCCAATGTTTAACATAAACTAATGGTTCTAATTTTTTCCTCAGGTTGTCCCCTAGCTTTGATCGCAGTTTGAGAGTTCTCAAAAAAAAGAATTCCTGATTCTCTGATGCAAAAACATCCACAAACCCTTTTTTTTTTTGAGATATTTTGAGATTAATTGTTCATTTACCCACAGTCTCTATGGGGGAATGATAATAACATTAGTCCTTTCACGCAGTAACAATTGATAATAGCTTTACCTCAGAGTCTGTGACACACACTACACCGTGGTAAAATACTTTCCGTACCGCACCGCATCACGCTGTTTGGCCCCATGCAAATTGTCTCTTTTATTTTAATAGCATTTTAAAGCATGGCGACACAATTTTGAAATCCGTTATATAGCTAGGGACTTGCAAGAGCTATGACCTCGGCAAAAATCAGAAAATCCATTGGCGGGAATCTTTGCCATATAGGCCTACCAAAGGTCATGATTTGTATGGTATAGCCCCTCAGATGCCCATCTCCATACGATATGGTGTTTTTACAAACGTAGATTTTAAAGAAAAAAAATCATATTTGCCCCGCAAATGATTTGGTAAATTTTATACAGGAGGAAGCCATGGTACAAATAAATCCAAAGAGTGGTCAAAAGTGTGTCGTCAATTGATATATTTTAGGTTTTAATTCTGGTTTGGTCATAATTAATGAGACCCTTCCAAAGCTGTGCCGTACTTTGTCCCACAGAGACACCGTTAACTCTCTCTTTGTAGCTGACTCATTCCCTCTGAAGCAGGGATCGTTCCATATGTATAGCATGTTTTTAGCTCTCGTCAGTCGTCTTCTTCTGCGATGATGGTACGGTAAGACAGTTCATTATACCTCTGGGCTGCTTCAAGAAATTTACGTTCTAGTAGTCAAGCACATCTGGGCATAGCACACCTGATTGGAAATAAAGCCATGTTCAAAACTGGATGTGGGCCCTTTGGCACTAACTCAAAGTAATTGTATTACTTCTAAAAGAATTCTGCAGTCTTCTTTTTTAATCCCATATTTAATAACGAAGGTAATCATTACTAATAATCAAGACTAATTAAGCAACAAACATTTCTCTCAGAAAATGTGGAAAAATCGCATGCGATGCTTGTTTTTGTTTTTTTTTACGAAAATGCTATGCTTTTTTGGCATCTTTTTTGACTTTTTTTGTCGTCTTGCAAGAAGTGCGAAGGCACATAGGGGAATTACTCTACTCTGGCGTATTTCCTGTGTATCTGTGTGTGTTATCTGAGTGTGTATCTGTGTGTGTGGTGTGGTGTGTGTCTGTGGTCAAAATGTTAACCTTAATATATGGCATATTGCAGCTGTATGAGTTCCGTAGGGCCTACGGTGATGTAACTTGTGGAAAGAGGTGGGTGGGGCCCCTGGTGTGACCTGTTGGTGACCGTCATGTGACCGGGTGACTTCATGTGACCTTTGGCCATTCAAATGTAAACCCTTAATATAATGCCTGCTGTATGAGTTCCATAAGGGCTATGATGATGTAACTTGTGGAAAGGATTGGGTGGGTGGGGTGACATGTGGTGACCTCATGTGACCTTTGTGACCTCATGTGACCTCTGGCCCCATTCACAACCCAGACGGCAGACGACCCTCGTGGACCGGGGACCTCAGGCGATGTACTTTTTCTAATTTTTTCAGCCACTTCACAGCCAAATTTTCAATTTTTTCTGAATTTTTTTTTGTAAATTTCAATGATTCAAACTAAAAAAATATGCGTCAAAGACCAATTTTAAAAAAAATCCATGCAGTCTTCTGAGAACAAAATTGTTTTTTTCTTGGCTTTTTATATTTATCAGAGAATGTCAAGATTCTAAGCTTTAAAAGCCATAAAAATTATAGAATGACTTTCACAAAAAAAAATAAAACAATAAATAGCCTGAATTTTTGGTACAAGTTTCATTTGGAGTTGTTCATTCTTAGTCTTAGATTCAGCATGTAGCAGCAATGTTCTACAGAAGGCATGTTTTATATTACCAATATAATATGAGACACACTTGTAGTTCATATGGACTTTTTCATTTTGGATTCAGCCTGTAGTAGCAATGCTCTGCAGGAATGCATGCCTCATATTACCACATATGTAAAGACAAACTATAAAACGTACCTTGTAGTGTATGTGGAGTTGTTCATTCTCCAGATTCTGCCTGTAGTAATGATGCTCTACAGGCAAGTATTGTTTACACCTATAAAACGTACTTTGTAGGGTATGTGGAGTTGATTATTCTCAGATTCTGCCTGTAGTATGCTGCTCTACAGGAATGGTGTTACACACTAGAAAACGTACCTTGTAGGGTATGTGGAGTTGTTATTCTCAGTTCTGCTGTAGTTAATTGATGCTCTACAGGAATGTATGTTTACACACTATAAAACGTACCTTGTAGTGTATGTGGAGTTGTTCATTCTCAGTTTGCCTGTAGTAATGATTGCTCTACAGGAGTATGTTTACACACTTAATAAAACGTACCTTGTAGTGTATGTGGAGTTGTTCATTCTTCAGATTCTGCCTGTAGTAATGATGCTCTCTTATTGTAAAGCATCTGCTTTGACAGGCTCGTCATCTTCTAGATAGAGACGCGGCAATTTTCAGATAGGTTTCTAGCTTGTAGTCTATGGAGTACTGCCTACAATTCAATGAAAGCTAATCTAGATAAATGACAACTACAATATGTAGGCATTAATTTTCTTAATAGCAAAACTCTTTCTTGTAGAGAGTTCTGTTTTCTCAATATCTCACAGGAGATGTCTACATATTCACAACTTACTCATATGACTAAAAACACAAATATCAGTCAACCTGTGGTTCTCAGGCGAAAGTGAGATATCATCATAGATGAGCTTAGCTATATGTATTCTGGATGAAGCAGAAGTTGTCAATCCCTGAGTAGGTTGGTATCTATCTTATTTGCTTTTCTTGGATGGTCCTGGTCATTGGTCTTTCCCGGCTCCATCTGAATAACTCGCTGTTGGGCACTCCATACACCCTCTTTGTGCCACCAGTGGAGTAAATTTAAAGGTTCATCTTTTGCAGTCTTTGTTAGATTCTTCTTTTGAGATTTATTTTTACACTTTATTAATGAAATCTTTAAAGCCAAATAAATCTTTAATAAATGAGAAGCTGTAGGAGTTAATTTTAAGCCTTTTAATGCTGCATGTACCAGACACAATGAACATTATACCAAGTTTATCAAGGATCTTTGTTTCATTGACACCAATAACTGACAATACAAGTTTGGCTATCGCTCTTGGTCAAAACCCTGGTAAGAGCCCCGTTTAGCCTTAGCTCCCACAATTATTCACTAATTTAAATTTGACATAATAAGGATGAATCAACAAGCAAGAAATGGCACTCACTTTTGTCCTGATTCTAATGGAATGCCAACTAGTATATTGGCTGCTTCTCTCCAGTTCTGTTCCCTCTCATAGATCTCTGACAGATGCTGTCTAACAGTAGCAACCTGGTGGGATGAACACACAATGGAAGGTATCAGATGTCTACTTCCAATTCCAAAAAAAAAATGTCACAAAATGTTTGGAATAAAAAAAATTCTACATGAAATTCCAATAAAATAGTATTGGATGCTAATCCTAATGATCAGTCAGTCTATCTGGAATGTTAACTGAATTTTTGATAAGTCATTTTCCTTGAAAGATGGTCAAAATGTAGCATTTCAGTGTTTTATGCCAGAAATACTAAGTCACTGAGACTGTGTTTGAAGACTAGTCCCATTTTTTGGTGTGTCCTTGATACATCAACTATGGTCTTTTTTAGAATCCTTCATATTTAGACTGAAATATCTGTAACAAAATTACTTTGAACAAAAATTACAATTAAATAAAATAATTTAAGGTTAGATTTTTTAGACTTTTGTTGCAGTCTTCTAGATTTTTAACCACCCCCCCAAATACAGGGACAATTTCCACTTGTTGGTATGTATCTAACAAAATAGGGACAGCGTTCCCAAATAGGTCGTCCTATATAGTAATGTTCTTGACCATAGAAGATAGAAGACCACACTCCATATCCGGACCCAACAACAACACCATCACAAGTGTCAGACCTATGCAATACCAAGGCCATCCCCATACACCGGACCACATTCAACCACACCCCAGGACCACACCCCGGACCACAACCCCATGACCACATCACCATACCCCGGAGCACACCTACTACCCCCAGACCAACCCCTACCCCCTGACCACCACCCCAAAACCACACCCCCTACACCCCAAACCACCAACCCTTACCCCCAGACCCCGACCCACAATCCCCATAACTCCGGACCAAACCCATAACTCTTGAACCATACCCACGGACACCATACCCTAACACCCACAGACCACACCCCATTCCCTGCGGCAACCACCCAGTACTTCCAAGCCCCATCACCCCATATCACCGAACCACAAACCACACCATGCAATGTCAGCCTATGCAATATCCCGAACTACACCCATACCTCCAGACCACCCTAGGGACTACATCGCCACACCCCAGGACCACACCACCACCACCACCACACCAACACGCACACCCAACACCCACAGACCACACCCAACACCCAACAGACCAACACCAAACCCACAGGACCACACCCAACACCCACAGAACCACACCCACGCCCACAGGACCACACCCAAACCCACAGACCACACCCAAACACCAGGACCAACACCCAACACCCACCAGACCAACCCAACACCCACAACCCACCGCCAGGAACAACAACCCCATACCGCCAGACCACCACCCAACGCAGCACCAGACAACCAACCCCATACCGCCAGACCACAACCCCATACACCAGACCACACCCATACCGCCAGACCATACCCCTGACCACACACCCCCATACCCGACCACACCCCATACCCTGGACCACACCCCATTACCCCGGACCAACCCATGACCAACACCCCATACCCCTGACCCACCCCTACCCCTGCCACAACTCAACCCCTGGACCACCACCCCCCAGACCCATGACCACACCCCCATTTACCCCTGACCACACCCATTTACTCCTGACCACACCCTACCCCGACCACACCCATACCCACACAGCACACACACCAACGACCACACACACCTGGACCATACCCACGGCAACACCCACAGACCACACCCATACCCTGGGCAACAACCCCCTACTTCAAGACCACACCCCATACCCAACACCCACAAATCATCAGATCGACCAACCAAGTCTTCAGCACTGTTGTGACGTACAGATCCTAAGATATTTTGTTCCTCACGTGTCAATGGAAAAAAATCATGAAAATAGGGCAAATATGCAAAATTATTGCAACAAGTAGGTACTACAATGCATATATACACTGTTTGTAATCGAATCAGTTGAGAATCTGTAGCCCCGCACGCTTCCACCAAGTTTCAGCCCTGAGACATACGGAATCTCCAGGTATTTTGTTCCAATAAAAGTGTCAATGAAAATAATGAAATAGGTAAAAATTGCTAATTAAATTAGGCAAATTAGGTACTACAATGCATTATATATTACTGTTGTAATAGAATCAGTTCGAGAATCTGTAGCCCCACCCGTCCACCAAGTTTCAGCCTGTGTGACGTACAGATACTCCGATATTTGTTAACAAAAAAGAGTGTCAATGAAAAATCATGGGAAAATAGGGTAAAATATTGCTAATTAATTATGCAAATTAGGTACTTAGAATGCATAATACTGAGTGTAATCTAATCAGTCGAGACTCTGTAGGCCCCGCACCCTTCCAACCAAGTTTCTAGCCCTGTGTGACGTATAGATTTCCAGATATTTTGTTATCAAGGAAATGCTACGCCAGACGCGAAAACGCCGCCGACGCAGACGCCACAGGATCATGCTGCCATAAGGTATTTCCTATCAGATGACCTAATAAATAGACCCACTGTGAATGTTTAAGTTTTATACCCGAAGACGATGAAAATAGGATGAGAAATCCTACCTTGTCTTCTTTTTAATATTTTTATTCCCAAAAATTTAGTGCCATATTCTTCTGGAGAAATTGTAAAAACACAATGATGTAATTATTGCACTCTAGATGAGAGCACAAATCTCCTTAGTTTGACAAACTTTTACTGTACAGGTGAATACTTAACTCCCTGGTGAAACAGTGATGGCAAAGTTACTTGTCATTGCCAATACAAATATTTGACACTGCTTTTAAGGAGGGAATACAAACAAGTTTTAATACAGTATGCTGCTGAAAGTGTTTGTGGAACACCATATCTAAATCAGTGACTCCAGGCCACAAAGCATTGTAAAGCAGTTAGTATATTAATGTATATAACAATACTGTTACATCTGTCTGTCTGTCATACTGTCTGTGTATCCAGAGCTGCGTCTCCAAATTGGGACGTCACCTGATCGTGATTGAAACTTGCAGTGTCTTCATCATGGGGAGGGCTTGCAGAGTACAGTGTTTGGAGGGGCTAGGGATCCAGGTAATCACAAAAACCCTGGGTGCCACCTAGAGTATCATTTAATTGCAGATATACTTAGTTGACAGATTCTTGTGTCAACCACTACCATTCCTTTTAAATCAATCACTTGATCTATTTAATTAGTATTAACGGTACTCTATTTTCTTACCTGCTCTTCCAAGACACAACCCTGGGTGAACTTGAATCCAGCAGGAAGCGAGACACCTGCACTGCTATGTTGTCAGGCAACTTGGACCACATTTAGCACAAAATTCTGTGCAACTGTCTGGAGATCACTAAACTAACACTCTACCTCACCTGAAATAAAAAAAATACCATACAAATACAAAAATACAAATGGTAGATTATAGCTACCCAAGACCCTCTAAATTTTTTCCTGAGCAACCTTGACCAAAGAGGTCAAGGTAACACCTGTGGAAACCTTTAATACAAATACAGCCAAGGGTCCAAACTTGGCAGTTGATGTAGCACAGGACCCTAAATGTTACTTTTCACAACACTATCATTGCACAGGCAAAGCGCAAGAATACCAGAAGTCCATCTGTGAAAACACTTTTAATGGCATATACTTGTCCAGACCTGAACTAAGGAGCGAAGTCATATCTTTCAGTTTCATGCAGTCTTAAACAGGCGAATCACAGTAAGCCGCAGCTGTAAGCGCGAGGTTACAATGTCAGCGCACGAGATTACGCTGCACTAATAGTGCGCGAAAGCTTATGACATCACTCCATAGTTCAGGCCGGAGGCCGGATGCTTTAAAGTTATAAGGACTACAGCAGCCACAAGGTACAAACCCCTAGACCAGATGATCATTGGGATTAATACAAAATGACATCAACTCGAATAGCGTGTACACACAGCAAGAGTGGTACCCTGACATCAGAATACATGCTTTAAGATTCAGCACACATATACTTTGTCTCGTCTGAAGTAGGAAGTGATGACGCATGTTGCTACTTAGTGCCGCCTTTCAGTGCAGTGCGATTTTGTGCGGTGCCTACGCACCGCGCGGAGGGAAAAGTAGGTTTTCAATGTATTACGCCCGCGTCGCTACTTCCAACATCGGAGCGGAAAGAGTATATTTGCACACTAGACCCTTTAAATAGTTGTGTGATGTAATGATTGGCAGAGACCTTATTCAAATTCATTATGAGTCCGGTCAGGTCTATTTGAGATATACTCTCCCCAAATATTTCTTGCCGATATCTTCCTCCATTCGAAAAAAAAAAAAAAAAAAAATAAACAAAAAAAAAAAACAAAAAAAAAAAAAAAAAAAAAAAAATGGCGCTGATTTCAACTCCCTCTCCCCTCATGGAAAACTCGTCTAAATCTTCCACAACAGTGTTGATGCTTTCAAATCCACATCCCCTCATAGAAGACTACCTAAATCTTCCACAGCAATGGTGCTGATTTCAATCCACACTCCCATCATGGAAGACTCACCTAAATCTTCCACAGCAGTGGGTGATTTCAAATCCACACTACACTTCATGGAAGACATACCTAAATCTTTCCACAGCAATGGTGCTGATTTCCAAATCCACACTCCCTCCATGGAAAGGGACTTACCTCTAAACTTCACAGCACTGGTGCTGATTTCCAAATCCACACGCCCCTCATAGAAGACATACGAAATCTTCCACAGCTTAGTGTGGGATTTCAAATCCACACTCCATTCAGGAAGAATCACTCATCTTCCACAGCAGTAGTGGTGCTGATTTCAAAAATCCAACACTCCCCCCAATGAGACATAACTAAACTCTGCAACAGCAATGGTGCTGATTTCAAAAATCAACACTTCCCCTCATGATGAAGACTTAACTAAAATCTTCCCACAGCAGTGTGGTGCTTGGAACTTTTTTAAATCCACACTCCCCTCATTGAAGACCATACCTAAATCTTCCACAGCAATGGTGCCTGATTTCAAATCCATACTCCCCTGTATGGAAGACATTACCTAATCTTCCACAGCAATGCATGCTGATTTCAAATCCACACTCCCACCTGAAGGACTTACCTAATTGGACCCCGAGGGCCCTTGACCAACCCAAACAATGTGGTGGTGGCCTCCACAGCCAAGGTAAATTAAAACGTGGAAGCTGGCAAATAGAGAGCAAGTACATACATCACAGTGAACACCGCAATGCATTACTGACACAACAGGACCATTCAAACAATACCAACAACTAATACGACGATTATTCATCATAACATACAAGGGCACAATTCACAACACTCCACTGATCCCATCACAACCACACAAAATTTTATAAATATCTAAGATCCAGTTGCAAAGCTATACTCCCTCATGTGAGCGGAGTCCACCTAAAACAACCAAAAACCCATACGCACAGGCTTAGGGGACTGCACATTCTCTTGCACTAAGCGCCTCTGACTCGACCAAACAGCTCCAAGACCAACTACCTCATATGAGAGGAATCTGCCTCAAAAACACAACCCAAAACCATATGGAAAAATGAGTCCTGACGCTCCTGCCATTTTTCCCAAAAAACCATACGCCTTAGACCAACATCAGGGCCCACAATGACAAGAACTGTGGGTAAAGTATGCTAGTGACAATCTACTCCCGCAGGAGATATACCGCCACCCCCTGCCCGCACTTACACTGCATTCTGGCCAAGCTACACCCCCGAAGAGCTCAGCACCTTCAGGGGCGGCCCCACTTTTTTTTTTTTTTCTTTTTTTTTTTTCTTTTTTTTTTTTTTTTCTACCCAGAATTTTGCATGGGTGGGGTGAGCGGGAAATTTTCGGCACGTCACAATGGTTGTGCTCTCTGCCGAAAATGCAAAGGATACAACCTTCATGCAAGCAACCAAACAATGCCGACCGGGAAGCATCATTGGCTATAAGGTGCTGACGTTCACATGGTGTCGCCGCAGCGACGGGCATCAAGGCCGACGATGCTGAAAGGGCAGACACGAAGGACAATGTGGAGACTTCCTGGACCACACCCCCAACCCACAAGGGGGGAGACCAAAACAAGGCCAGGAGCAGGCCCCCGTGTGGACAAAAATCACCTTTGGCCAGACAAAGCTGGGCAAAAGTTGTCATCTTCAACTAAGCAATTGTGCTGATTTCAAATCCACACTCCCATCATGGAAGACTCACCTAAATCTCCACAGCAGTGCGGGCATGATTTCAAATCCACATTCCTCCTCATGGAATACCGAATCTTCCAAAGCAAATGGTGTTAATTTCTTCTAATGGGATAGCCCAATATTTTAAAACGAAGGTGGCCCAACCAGATGAACGGTAGAAAGTACAGTACATGGAATTTGGAAAGGTTTTGGGTTGCATGTACATGAGCATAGGTCACCAGATGCATGTGTCACCTGCCATTGTGGTTTTGTTAATGGGGGTGTTCAAAAGGTCACATGGGATCAATCAGATTTCAAGATGTGTACACATCCATATGAGGTCTTGGACCAGTGGTTCTTTGAACGAGTCCGATATAAAATAATTGGAAGGAACTAGAGGACACAATAGGTAAAGCATGAGTTTTTTTTTTAAATGTGCGAGAGTCCTGCAGCGACGAGCCAATTTTTTTAAAAATCAAAGCGAGGATAATTATTTGGGTATTGTGAGAAATCCATCCAATTTTACCATTATGGTTGTTTCAGAATTTTGTGTCCTTTATTTTCATTTTGAGAAGTAAATATGCACAATGAGAAGAAACTAGGAATCAGACACAAGACACCGCCACCTAAGTCTGGCCACCACACAACTGGCTCAGGACACTTGTCACTCCAAACAGTGTCAACAAACATCCTACAACTAACATCTGACACTGACACTGGACAGCCAACACTTGACACCCCACTCTTGATTACCCAACTCCACTACCCCAAAATAAAACACCTGACACCCAACATCCAACACCTGACACCCAACACCTGGACCCTAACATTAACACCCAAAACGCAATATCTGACACCCAGAACCTGACAACCGACACCTGACACCCCACACATGGGGGGGGGGGCTCACTCACATATAAGCCCCACCAGCATGACACCCAGAACCATTTCATCCACCATCTACTACCCAACATCGACAACCCAAGACCTTGCACCAAATGCTAACACAGGACCTGACAATAAACCCCAGACACTTGAACACCCAACATCTAACACAACACCCAAACATCTAACATCACACCCAAAAATCAATATCTGACAAAACCCAGAACCTGACAACCGACAACCTGGACAACCGCCCAACATCTCACACGTAAACACCAACACCTGCACCTTAATCTTCCTCTGACACCCAACACCAAGCAACCCAACATCTGACACCCACACTTGGCACCCAATGCCTAACCATGACCTGACAAATCAACCCCAGAACCCTTACCCCCCTAACACCATCAGACACCAAGGGCCCACAATTTGACCCAGAACTATACCCTGCCTCATTGTACACCTGACTCCAGGAACCAATTATTACCACAAAGAACCAGGAGTAACCAAGGAATAAAACCATAGACGCAGACAACACTCATTCCACCTCCCCTCCAAAAATGGAACATCCTACAAACTACTAAACCAATCATTAGCCTCCCTCAGGCAAATTGTCCAAAAAATAATCACAAAATTGACGCACAATAAACTAACACAATAACAAGAAGCCAGTTTACGTTTAATTAACCTATTTCAACTATGTACAAAGATATAGGATGAGAAGATTCTAAAACACAAATATGAAATTATGTGATCAATATGGACCATGAGTAAGAGTGCAATAAAGTGATAGGATACAGTTTTTTTCAATTTTACCACACACAGGCACACACAATACTCCAAGTATCCTAATGTGCCACTGCTGTTTTCAGGAGATGGCATAAAAATACTTTCAATGATAATTGCCAACATTTCCTTTAGGAATCAGGTTGGGGCACATACAGGGAAAAACAGATCCACAATTGGGACCATCTTGGGAGCTGTCCAATCCTTGACACGTAATATATTTCACAAAAATAAAAATGTACCTGAACTCGCTTCAATAACTGCTGACAGCCCCTCATGAGGGCATCATCCCTTCAACTTCAATACATTGTTGAGAATCTTTCTGAACCTGCAACAAGAGCATACCAATAAAAACATGTTATGAAACCCATCATCATAATGTACAACAGGTAATCTATTGGTCTATTTCAGGGTTTTCCAACCTTTTTTGCCCGGGACCCCATTTTTAAATGATTATCATGGGGCCCCCCCAACACTTTCTCCCCACGCTTGCTAATATTGTGCCTAAATCTACAATCTAATGTTCCTCACACATAGGACAGCTTATAAGACATTGGTAAATTGAACAGGAGCACCGTTGCTTTTACGAAATCGTCTCTTCTTGTTTTTAAATGAAAATTGAGATTGTTTAAAAGTTAGTTTTGCGACCCCTTTCTCATTCACCCGCGACCCCTTTTTTTCATCTTAGGCTAGGACACTCTCTGCTTAGTGTTAGGAGGAATGACCAGTCTCTCTGCTGTCACGGTGACACCACTAAGCTCTATTTCAACCAGTGTTGCCAAACCCACTAATTGGTAGCCCAATTGGTGACTTTTGCCACTCACCCCACAAAAGGCAAAAGTCCACCGCAAATTTGCGACTTTGGGGCTACTTTTCACTCTCCTTAGGCAACATTCTAAAAAAAGTAGTGCTTTGTGAGATAAATGTGATCTTGGTAGGATTTATACCTTCTTCTTACAACGATGTTCTTGGTTCAAACGAGCACCGGAATTAATTAACAACACCAATTGTAGGGTCAGAGTGCAGCCGTGCTATGTATGACAGATGACAAAAGGCTGCTGTAAATCAATGACAATACATACAAAGAAGAGTAGCACCTCCCAGAATCAGCTCTGCTAGAAATTAGCTCAAGCAAAGTTAATTACAAAGGTTTACGTAATGAGGGCTTTAGTGCATCTTTTGTGCATCTGAAGAGCAATCTGACTCTTGCCAAGTCAGTTGTGTGTGGGGGGGTACGAGGTGGCTTTTTTTTTTAAGGTTTTGCAAAATAACCAACGGCACCGATGGCAATTGCCGTAATGCCCACAAAAACACCAAAATCAAAGGCAGCTACTGCTGCGCCCCTTTCATTCGATTGCCATCGTGCCAAAGACCGACGACTGCCGAATGTTGTGCCTCCATGAAAATGCAATTCTTGCACCATAAGTCATTCATAAACATTTTTCCGACTTTGTATTCAGTCATGATATCCGAAAATGTAACATTTAACAAATGTAACGTTTTTTTGATCACCCTGTATTTCTTGCCTCACAGACAACAGGCAACCCTTAATTATTTTTATTGATAGCCATAATTAGTATCATTCAAAATTCATAAGTGGTTTGGCTCACTCATTTTGATTTTAAAAAATTCAGGGTCTTCATTATGGTGCAAAAAATGAACATTTTCTTCATGTTACACCCTATATAATTTTTACCC